>BQNB010001100.1:123343-147172 GCA_026074375.1 Tanacetum coccineum
CTCGTTTGGGGCACCAAGGGATCGATCTTATGAGATTATTGCTACAAAACAAGGTGAGAAGTACAAGTGCAAGAATATATTCCTAACTAGTAGCAATATAGAAATTCATACAAGTAAACCATAAAGTAGTTTCATTCATCACTTAAGAATCTCATACAAGAAACACGCTAACTAAGATGAGATAGATTCATACCTCAAGAATCTCATACAAGAAACATGCTAACTAAGATGAGATAGATTCATACCCTAACGGTATGAAGATAACAAGATAAAGTAGATAAACATAACATAAAGACATATTAAAACATAAATCTAGACTAGTGAAGTCTTGAAATCTAAAAGATGCCATAAGTAAAAGATAGATGACCGATTATTTTAAGAAATTAAACATATTAGAATGTTTAATTATGGTAGGTTGAGATGGGTGAGGTAGGTGGGTCATAGTTTGGTGGGGTGCTAGTTTGAGGTATGAGACGAGTGAGAATAAATTAAATGAAGTTGATTTCATTTCTCAAAGAGTGGAAGTTATTTCGAGTGTACCTATAAGAATGACAAAATCTTGAGTGAAATTCAACTTGAGCATTGATAGGAGGATGGATCAAGGGTGATGGTGGTGAAGGTGGTGCATGAGAATATCCATTAGGTGACTTTTGAGTTTGAGATTCAAGAATGGAGGAGATATTGTGGAGTTGGTTAATCATTTGGTTTCTAATTAGATTGTAGGAAGGTGGTGAGGAAGATTGAGGATTGACTCTTGGGGGAAGTGAAGGTGAAGCATTTTGAGGAGGTGGAGATTTTGATGTGAGTGTTGTCCGTCTCCAAACTTGTCTTACTGACATTCTAGGTTTTCTAGAAAAGTTTGAAGGAGGGTTTGAACAAGACATTGATGATGAAGGTGAAGAGGACAAAGAGAGAAGAAGTAAGATGATGGTTGAAGTGAGAGAGTAGTGTGATTTAAATAATGGAGAGATGTGAGATAGAATGGCAAAAAAGCATGGCATGGATAGAAAAAGAATGCAAGATATATATGATGGGTTTACTAAAGAGGGAAGTGACAGCTTGAAGTTTATAAGGTAGTAGTGGTCACAGGTACATAAAAAAGAGGCAAGACTGAAAAAATGTTCCCTCCTGTTGGCGGACCTCATAAAGGGGGTTTGCGTTTGGGTGCCGCCCAGCTTTAATGGGGCCGTTTTCCAGTTTTGACCCCTTTTTTTGTTTAGTGGCATAGCATCCCTTATTTTAATTCAAATGATCAACTATCCTAACATAATAAATAGAGTACAAGGCAAAAACATACATCATCATAACTACACAAAAATGATCCAAGCATGCATGTCCAATTTTTCACATAGTCAATAAGGTCAATAATAGATAAGCTAAGAGATAGTTGGATGAATTAAAAGGGTTTATTTGTCAAATAATAATTAACAAGCAAAATTACTCGCGCGTTGTTGCGGGCGTTAATTTTTCGCGCGTTGTTGTGGGGCATTATTTTTTTCTTCCGGGTTTATTTGTTCAGGCTTTTTTTCGGGTTTATTTTTTCGGGCTCATGTTTAATAATTTGTTTTTTTATCATATTAAATGACAATCGCGCATTACTGCGAGGTATTTTTTTTTCTTTTTTATGGCGAAAGAAAAGGAGAGGGGATTATAAAGTTTTTTTTTTTGGCCGATGAACAGTAACACCGCCGGGCCGGGCCGATGGGCTACACTGTTCATCGATGAACAGTAGCCCGAACACTGTTCATTCGATGAACAGTTTTTTGGCATCTTGAAAGGGGGACACGTAGCATGTGAAATGAGTATATATTACTCTATAATACATTTCACAAATGGTCGGTGGCACTGTAGCTGCTACAGTGCTTGCTACAGTGCTACAGTACCGGCCCAAAAACTAGCCCAAAATTTGGCCCAAAGTAAAAAAAAAATTACAAAACGGACCCTCAACTTTTAACTGTTTACGACTTTTTTACATAAATTTTTAAAAAAATAATAAAAAAGGCCCCTCAAGTTTCTTTTTTTCGCAACTTTTTTACATAAATTTTTTAAATAAAAAATATACGGACAGAAATGCTTCTGGACCACGAATAAAATGAGACCAGTATTGATATTTACCAAACCGAAACTTGCACAACAACAATGCAAAAAACTTAACTCCCGCGGCAACGCGCGGGGTAATTACCCCCTCGTTAACCCCCCTAGGTGAGCGGCCATGGAGTAGCCTTGAGATTTTAAGTAACCAGACAGATTCATGTGTTAGTTTAGAGTAAGTACAAAGTCAATTATCTGATGACACAGTACTAGATGTGCATGTAGTTGTCGTTGTGTGTGCGACTTTAGATTATCGTCAGCTAGCGTAATTAAGAACAACGCACAACGTGAACTATGTTGTGTGTCTGAGGTAAGGCTATGTAGAGTAATAGAATATTGTGTAGTACTTATTTTGCGTTAGGCGATCTCAGAGAGACTCTTTTTGGGCCTTTTTTTTTGGGCTTTATGTTTTGAGCCGCTAGGCCGTGCGCGTGCAACACTTCTAGTAAGTTTATGGGGTTACGCATTAGGAAACAGTCGGCCCATCATCTTAAATTTATACCCACTAAGAAAGGTTTCAAAGACACCATTTTATTCCATGCGGAAGCGGAAAACGTCCTTCTCTTTGGGCACATCAAAATCTAGGGTTGTGAGGGTCGCGCGCCGTCTAGACATTATAAGCTCAATTAGTGTCTATAATATGAGCCAGATTGACAATTAAGTCTAGATCTTATATTGTGCGGTGTAGTCCGATAAGGGTGATAATCATGATTGGACGTATTGTTTACACAGCATCTCTATAAGTAGAAGTTTATAGTAGGTATAAAAACACACGCGGGAAGAATTATGCCTGAATGTCCGTCCACACGAACTAAAGCAAGAACAGTATTTAACGCCCCCATATGCTCCTCTCGCATATGTGTCCATAGTATACACATACAACCTCTAGTTCAACAATCGACGCTCTACCCACAACCCATAGAGATACCACTGCCCCCCTATCACCCTCCCCCACAAACCCCCACTCTCCCTCCCAAACCAATATCCAATTACTGTCTCCCCCCCCCACCCCTCATATACCCAAACTTAACCTTAAACCCAACCCCCCCCTCTCACCCTCTCTCCCTAACACTCCCCAAAACATACACACCCATAACCCACACTTCCTTTAATGGGCCCCAAACACTCCTCCCCCCCACCCCACTCCCATCCACCCAACACCCCCCCAACCCCTCCCCCCCCCCCCCCCCCCCCCCCCCCCCCCCCCCCCCCCCTCCCCCCCAACTAATGAATACATAGAGACCGAAAAAAGTATAAATAAAGACCTTGAAGAAATTCTAACGCACAGGTAAATCAGTACAATAGATGATAGCCTAGCTATAGCTAAAACCTCCCCCTAACACTCAACCAGCAGTGGGGGAAAAGTGAGAACGGCCTCGCAGCCCGTAGATGACGACACCTGCTGTGGAACTCGATTGATTAGATCTATAATCCATTACCCTAGTAGTCAGCCCCAGTAACTTCACTGCTTAGTATGATTATGTGTTACGACTATAAGCGAGCTACTCATAGAACTGTTCATTTAGTTCATAACATGTTTCTTCTCACTTAAGCAGCGATCAAATCTTATCTCATCTATTTGAAGTTTGATGTAAATGATGTGTATTTAATCAAAAAAAAATAAGAGTTTTATCTTTATTTAAGTTATGGCGTATAGAATATTAAACCTTAAAAAACATCCACCAGCCTTTCATTAGTTTTTAGAATTATAAAATTTAATTATAAAACACTATCACCTTTATTTTAAAAAATTACTAGTATCGCCCAAAATTACCGCAAAATCATTTATGATACATAAATTACACCATCTGTGTTTTCTTTCGTTTTATCGAATTGCACTGATAAATTATCTTATCAAATAGAGTGAGCACTTTCATTTAAGGAGCATTCTTTTTTATCGCGTGTAGTATTTGTTTAGTATATCACGTGTGACAGTTATTATTTTCTGTTTTATCTTCATGATGATATAGGCCATAGTTAGTATTTGTATTTGTAAATTTGCAGCTAATCTGTAAACTTAGAACTCCACTTCCACATGCTCCTCTCGTCAACACTCGGCGCCCTCACTACAAATGCTCTCTGTAACTAAGGAACTTCATACAACGGAAGTGATGGCAATGCCCCCCCCCCCCCCCCCCCCCCCCCCCCCCCCCCCCCCCCACCCCCCCCCCCCCATGTACTAAGCTAATTCTCACATCCCTCCCTCTCACTCCTCTCTCACACCACACACACCACCACCCCCCCCCACCCCCACCCCCCCCCCCCCCCCCCCCCCCCCCCCCCCCCCCCCCCCCCCCCCCCCCCCCCCCCCCCCCCCCCCCCCCCCCCCCCCCCCCCCCCCCCCCCCCCTTCCTATAAAAGACAACACCATCAGACACACCCAGTATCCACAAAGGGTAAGTTATGAAATAGCGGACCTCACGAAATGCCAGTACTAATAGCAAGTTATTTGTTATTCAACTCTAGTGTTATAGGAAGTTCGTAAATGAATTCGAGTGGAATTGTGCACTAGATCATCCTTTCAGTCTTATCTCGAAACGCATAACGTTGTCATTATTATGTTATCACTTGTGTAGAGATGTTAAAGAGCTGATAGACATAGTGTGTGGGTGGAGGCTGTGTCGTGGGGAGGAATCTATGTGTACATGATAGTAGCATTGACATAGACTGAGGCTGATAAATTGATATGGTCATAAGTAACAAGACAGAGTCTACAACTTGATAAGCCCTCCAGCCCGCTACTGGCAGTCTCGCCCCATCCCGCCCGTAAATCAGCGGTTATCTATCCTTCCAAATCCCCCCACCGCCCCCGCCACTCCTGACTCTCATGTCGCAACACCTGTCTCGACCTTAGACTTTAAGAAAGATAATAGGACACTATTTATCAACTATAAAAGTTCAATAGAACGCGATAAGTAGCTATTGCCTATAGCACATAATTATTTTTTGTTTTTCATGATTAGTTGGTAAATATTGGTCATTAGCAAAATTGTATTAAGGGAGGTCCTGCCACCAAAGACCGCTTTCCTTAACGGAATAAATATAAGGACTGATTGATGTGTTTTATTGTGTCCTACAACCAGAGAGGTTTGTCAAAAGTGCTATAAGTATTCCTAAATAAGAGGGTGCCATATGCTTCATATTCGGCCATTTGTTGACATTTAGAGACTAAAGCTTGACTCTGTAGATGGAATCCTTTTGATCTTCATTGAGAAAGTCACCACAGTTTGAGATTTTCTAGAAGCGCAATAGATGTATGTCCTGTTGACATATATATCAAAGTCGATAGTGGATGTGTTGTGAGATCTCTTCTGGGTATTATACTGTTGGATTGTATAATACTACTCCATAACGAATATGATATCCCAACCGTTACTAAAGTGCGTTTAGACAAGATATTGGTTTGGGAAATTGTTTTTTCGCTATGAAGAATTGGTGAGTTATGCTAATCATATGTCCCTCTATGAAAGATTTGGGAGATGTAGCATATGTCCTTGGTATAAAGATTTATAGAGATAGGACAAGACGTCTTATAGGACTTAGTCAGGACACGTACTTAGATAAAATTTTGAAAAGATTCAAAATGGAGAATTCTAAGAAAGGGAATCTACCCTTACATCATGGCATAAAGATTAGCAGTGATCTATGTCCGAAAACTGATGATGAACTGGACAAAATGAGTCGAGTCCCATATGCTTCGGCTATAGGATCGATCATGTATGCCATGACGTGTACAAGGCCTGATGTCTCCTTTGCTTTGAGCATGGTGAGTCGACATCAGCAGAATCCTGGCGAAGGTCATTGGACAGCTGTAAAGAATATTCTTAAGTATTTAAGAAATACTAAAGACAGGTTCTTGGTTTATGGTGGAGAAAAGGAACTAAGAGTGACTGGTTATTGTGATGCAAGTTGGCAAACAGACAAAGATGATAGTAAGTCACAGTCTGGTTGGGTATTCTTACTGAATGGGGGAGCGGTGACATGGAAAAGTTCAAAGCAAGATACAGTGGCAGACTCCACATGCGAGTCTGAGTATATTGCAGCTTGTGAGGCTTCAAAGGAAGCTATCTGGATGAAGAATTTCATTGGAGATCTTGGAGTTGTTCCAACAGTACAAGACCCCATTGAAATATTCTGTGATAATGAGAGTGCAGTCGCCTTGACTAAAGAACCCAAAGATCACGGAAAGTCAAAGCATATTGACAGAAAATACCATTTTGTTCGAAGCAAAGTAGCAGAAGGACACGTGATTGTGAAAGACGTACGATCAGAGGATAATTCAGCTGATCCATTCACAAAGGCATTGGCTAAGTCCAAACACGATGAACATGCTTGGAGCATAGGATTGAAAGATAAAATAAAGTTTTAGTTGTTAGTTTGAATTCGAAACATTATAAACAATGATTGATATTGTAATAGATTTGGTGATTAAATAATGGAGATTTATTTATATGAAAGTGTTCTACCATTTACTATTAATTGTCATTGTGTTTCATTTTTGCATGTTTAGAAACCACTTCCTGAGTACTTAGTTTACTCAATCCTCCTCAGTCGTTCATGCTATAAGGAAGTAAGTATTGATTTAAGACTGTCATGGAGTGTTAGTAGATTGTCTATGGAGATTAGACATAGCATAGAGAATGCTGCAACACTCATGAGTACTTAATGGGAGTTAAGTATAGGAGAAACCCGCACTTAGAGAGATTACTTCATGGATTAAAATCACAAGTAATTCTAAGATGATAATGTCTTCTATTCTTAAAATGGAGATGCATCGAGATTCTAGTTTTTCAAGTCTGTTATACTTTAGTTTGTTCAAACGCTGCGCGTAAATGCCGGTTATAAAGGATACTCTAGGTATGACATGATTTGTTGACTAGTTCTATGTATTCAAAGTTTATTTGTTCCTTTCGCCTAAAAGGGAAAGCGATATCAATGGGCCCCTCGATGATTAAATGTTGACTTAAATGTGCTAGGCCTAGCCGGGACTAAATTGATGTGTTCAATTCAGTAGTCTCATATAGTCAAATAATCGGAAATCGAGAAACATAATGTTGAACCTAGAGATTGATTAAAATCCATGTCTCAGGTTCACACGATATCAGTAGAACAAAGGAATAGTTGATCGCTTATCTAAGGGCTGACTCTAAAATGATTTAGAGTTTAGCAGTTGCATTGGATGGCACTCTCTGCTTAGTTGATCGGGATAGGCTTAGACCAATTATAGTTGATGAATTGTCCAAGTGGGAGACTGTTGGAATTAGTGTCCAAGTTCATAACTAATTGGTAAGACTATCGTCAAAAGTAGAGTCCTTTTTGGGTCGCCCTCAGTGAACCGTAAAAGAGAAAAGGTTTCGAAGAATAGGTTACGGCGTAACCACTTTTGATGTTATGCCATAACAAGGCGCGGGATGTTTTTGGGAGATGTCCCACATCGCCCCATGGAGACAACCCAACCCCCTCCTTTTGGATATAAATAGAGGGGCATGTCTAGGTCTTCATTATTCAATTCTAACTATCTATTTCTTACTCCTTGTAAGAGTCTTTCATATTGACGGGACCCTAGGAGTTCGAATAATAGTTTCTCTTAGTTCGTGGGTGTGAGACATTAGAGGTACTCTCGTTTGGGTACTCGCCTCCAAGTTCGACCAAGGTGGTTCGCGTGTGAGAAATTCGATTTTCTCAAAGGTTAGTATTTTTCCTTTTATTTATTTATTTATTTATTTTCTTTTAAGTTGCTTTTAGTTAATTAGGTTTAGATCCTTTAAGGTTTAGTTCCTTTTTAGCCCTAGATTAATTATTATTTCCGCTGCGTGTTAATCTAGTTAGGGAATAGAAAACCTATCAGGTACCACGGCACGCAAGTGGTGACGCCAGCACTCCCACCTCAGATTGGCGCCCATGCCAAGCCATGGTACCCTATGCTCTAAGCACCTATGCAAGCCATGAACAAAAGTGAGCAAATGTACACTTTCAGGGTGTCGTTGCCATGTAGGTCATCTAGTTCATCATAGTGACTTTCCCAATGACGAGTATAATCTAAGACCTTCAAGCAAAGACATTCTTGTTTTTTTTTAACAACGAATTTATTTATAAGAAACAAACTAGCAAGAAACTAGCCAATTACAAAGAAACAAGTTGAGGATTTTTTAACCAATCCATCCAAGTAAAAGACGCATTACATCTATATCGAACCCAATAAAAAGAATGTGAAACAACATCATCAAATATCGACGCCTTAGAAGGAGCCACCGAGCCAAAGACATACTTGTAGTCGATTATAATCAGTTTTTCATGATGTTCAAGCGAAGAAAATCGCTATCGTAATCAACTATTTAGCCGATTCTTAGAATAAGTGAAAATCAACTTCGATGTCATATATATTTGTTTTGTTTTGCACATCAGTCAGATAATGCAGGATTTGAAAAGCTAGCATCTTCGTACTAACACTTAACGGTTTCATATTTTTGGTCTTCTCGCTGTCAATTAACACGAAGTGCTTGTGAGACATGAAAATTATAACACAAAGTGCTTGTGAGACATGAAAATTTTGATCGAGTACTACACAGAAATACTACGTAGAACGTTTCTTCTATATTTCTATTTCTAACTATCCTATAGAGCATTGAATAGTGCCGTTTGGCACCGAGCCAAAAGCGGCAGCCCAAAAGGCAGCCCAAATCATCATATATCCGGTAGCCCAAATGATCATATTGATATATCAGCCCAACAAATAAGAGCAATGGGCTTGGCGAGAGTATTTCAAAGCATACCATAATGGCAGATAATACAAAGAGTATGACATAGAATTCAACTGAAAACGCATACGCTATCTAATTATCTAAAATAAGTTATCTTTTAATAACATGTATTTCTAATTATCTACAATATTTTCTATGCGTAAGATAAGGGGTTAAAATCATGAAATAGTACCTAACTTTCAGTTTTGTTCCAATTTAGTCACTGTAACTTTCTTTTGATTATAAAATACTGTAATAATAATCAAGTTTCATAAGTGTTCCGATTTAGTCACTCAAAGTTTTGATAGTGTTCTATTATTATGTAATTTTTATGTTTGAGTGACTAAAACGAAACATTTTTTAAACTTGGTTATAAATTTATGACATATATTTCTTTTCAAATGCGCATAAATTGATTGTACATTAAGTTGGTTGAGGTTAGTAAAATTCAAAAGGTGGGTATTTATTGTTAAAGTACAACCAGATAATGCACATATGAATATGTTGAAGATAGTTTTTTCTTGAAAAATTACACAATAATGAAACAATATTGAAACTTGCATAGTTTTTGTAGTTAAATTAAAGTTTTAGTGACTTAATTGGAACGGTCATCAAACTTTGTTACTATTTGGCAACATTTTTCCATAAGATATCATACAAAAGTTGGTGAAGAGCAAATAGGGACCAGGTTAAAAAATCCTCATTTTCAAGTTGAGGACTGGTTGTTGGTTGTGCAAAGAAAGAGCACGCTACATCATGAGCACATGGGGTAGTTGAAACTTGACTAATTCCTCCAGCAGTACTAACCCCAAAATCTCCACTGGCAGTACTAACTTCATTAGTACTGCTAGTGTTCTCAGAGGAAAGAAATGCCAAGTTCTGAGAAGTAGAAGTGGAACTTAAAGACCTTTTCATCTCATCTTCGTAGACCCTAAGGTTGTTGTAGAGGTCATCAATATCAATCTCATCAATGTCTGGCTTATTTCTCATGATTAGAGCAATTTGATTCCATGAAGGAGGAAGACTTCTTAGGAACTTCTGGTTGATATCTTCCTTTGATATTGGAGCACCATGAACCTCCAATTGACTTATGAGTTTTTGGAACCTATCATAAGCCTTGTCCAGACTTTCATTTGATGCAGTAGTAAAGTTTTCAAACTGATGTTTTAGAACATTTTTCTGCATCTTCTTGGATTCTTCATTACCTCCAAACCTTGATTTGATTGCTTCCCAGAGTGATTTAGCATCTGCAACATTGTGAAACTTGAGGAGGTATTCATCAGGTATTGCTAAAAGCAAGATGCTCTTAACTCTTTCCTGATTCCTTTTAGCAGCCAGTTGTTTGGCAGTCTTAGGAGCAGGAGGAGCAGATGTTTCTCCAGTTGGTGCAGGCTCTTCTTCTAGATCTCCATTGACAATAACATCCCATAGGTTATGGTCTGTGTGACAGATATATTGTCGCATTCTCATGCTCCAAATATCATATTCTCCCTTCCTGATGATAGGGATTTTCATTGCTGTGATAGTGGGTGGAGGAATGTCTTGTTCTGCCATCTTACAATTGAGTTCTTCTTATTCAGAGTTTCCACACAAGCTCTGATACCACTTGTTGGATCGTTTTCTGAATAGATCTTAACCTTTAGCTTGTAAAGGGTTTGTTCCTTTAGATAATTCTAAAGCAACAATAATGAAACACTGATTTGAACACTATTGATTATGCGGAAACTAATCAATAATGCTAAGAAGAACAATATTAAGAATCACAAAAGAACTTTATATTATAACTTGAATCTGCCTAGGTTACAGATTACAAAAACTATGATTACTAATAGATCTCTATTGATCTGTGTAGAACTATATCTACTAACTATGCCTAGGGATCCTTTTATAGACTAAGGAAACCCTAATGGGCTTTACAAAACGCGTTAAGAGATAATGCATATCTATTCCTGATTTATCTCATGCATATCTCATAAGCAGTACTAATACAATACACTAGCAGTACTAATACTAACTAACAGTACTAACTATTACTGGCAGTACTAACATTGTACTAGCAGTACTAACTACAAAGCTAGCAGTACTAAAGACTTAGACTTATTTCTTCAATCTTCATTAACAGCATTAAGTCTTCACTAGCAGTATTAATCTTGAGCCAGCAGTATTAACTTGTAGAAGCTTCAGAATCCTAACAAATACCTTGAGCAAATTAGGAGCATCTGATTTCAAGGGATCCGCTAGAGTCAATATACAAGGGATGCAATAATCACGGGGATAAAATGAGCTAAGGGGAGCTTAATGGTATGTTTAAAGTATAGGTGGTCGATAGGAGCAAGACTTCATTGGGATGATGCAAGCTCGCCTTCGTAAGAAAGAAAGAAAGTTTAGTACAAATCTAGCATTTTGGTGAAGAACGCTTGGGGTGCCCACCTTTTTGCTTCTACAAAAGAGGTGAAGAAGTGTAAACGAGTAACTTTTACATTTTACTATAAATTGCAGTTTACATATTTTGTCATCATCAATAAGGGGGAGATTGTTAGTGCAAATATTACGATATTTAATCTATACAGTCTCTTTGTGTTTTGGTGATGACAAACATGTAACTTGTAATACATAACGTAAAGAGCGCAAGTTACTCGTAATCACAAATCATCAATACATCAATACATCAACATCTCTCTACGTCTCAAGTGTGCTTTAACAGAAATTAAGTTTGCACCCAACGTAAGTTACTAAAGGTATGAACAAACAAACTTTAAACTTGTTGGATGATAAATGAAATAAGTTTTTTTGTCTTAAACTTTATATTTTTACAAATGCAACAAAAAACTTTTTACAAAAATAAACTAGACAAAATATTTTTGTAATTATAAGAAATGTTTAATTTGAATAAATATTCAAAATATGATTTCCCCCCTAAATAAATACTACCCAAACCAGAAAAACATTTCTTCACTAAAAGACAAAAAAAGAGCGTCCTACATAGAACGGTCCCTTAATAGGGGGACGATCCCTAATATATATATATATGGGACCATCCAATAAATTAGGAACCGTCCCCTTTTTGGACGCTCCTCTGGTTTGGCTATAAATAGTGGACTGTTCCCAACTATTGTTTCACCCTTTTGCACACACTTCTTTTAGTTCTAAATCCCTTTCTAAATCATTTAACTTGTTTAACCTTTTTTAAATGTGACCCAATCAACCATCCATTCAAGTGCAAGAGAAGAACTCTTGTTATCGTCAAGATACGAAGTTATGTATTCTAGTTAGTGCATTCGTAACATTTTTTACGTTTATATATTATCGTAGATCGAGTCCATGTCTTCCAAACTCATTTAGTTGTTAGTTCGGGTTAGTATTTAGGGTCCTGAAAATACGTGAGTGAGCGGGTTATTATTTTTGTCCTTAAAATACATGTGTGAGTAGTAGATTAGTTCTAGCTAAGATTAGAACTCGACATTTAACATAGTGTCAGAAAATCATGTAAGCGGTGCGGTTTATGTGTTTAGGCCTTAAACACAAGGTTTGTTATGTTGGGCCACAAAACATAACGGGTTTGGTTGTACCAGAAGAAGGACTCGACATTTAGCTTAGTGTCGGAAAATAATATAAGCAAGGATGTAAGGTTTTCTCCGTTGTAAAGGAAGCTTGTTAACTAGTGAAGTAACTCTCGATTTGGGTACTCGAGGATTAGAGTAGGGCGAAGAGGATCTTCGTGACCGAACCATTATAAATCACAGTGTTCGGTTTGCATTTTCTTTTACCTTTCCCTTTACATATTTATTTACATTTATCACTTTACTTTTATATTTGCATTATGTTCATGATTGTGTGATCATTACGTATATTGTGTTAATCACAATTGTGTAGTACTTTGAAGTTAATATTGTTGTGCTTGTATTGTTATGATATGCTCTAGTTATTGTAAATATATTATCGACACTTCTCATATTGTGTTTAACTCAATTGGTGATTTGATACAAAATATTTAAGTTTTTAAACTGAAAGGTATTCACCCCCCCTTACGTATTCCACATAGTGCACGCAGAGTTTCGACAAGACCTCGTCTAGCTTTTATGGAACCTTCACTAAATTGTAGTTTTTTTAATGTATCGTTATTTAATTTGTATTTTCATCCAATATACTTTTATTATTTAATGAAGTTTAATTTTTGTTATTTTTTATTTATATAATGAAATTAAAAAAATCCCCACGGCACCACATTTTGTGGTGCCAATGAAGGAGGAGGTTTTGGTGCCATTTGAAAGAGTGGTGTTATGGGAAAAAATGATGACGTGACACAAATTTTTCCTCACGGCTTGAAGCTATGGCATCACTATACCAAGTGCTTTTAGAGTTGGTTTATAATTAAGACTTGATTTTTGGTTCAACAAATTAGTAAGAGAAAAAATATATATAATAATGTTAAATTTTATTAGATTATAAATATATATATTATAAGCCAAAAATTGTTCACCCATTTGCTATTAAAAAAATGCAAACATCTTACAATTCCCAATTTTGTTTTTTAATATAAAAAAATAATATTAAAAAAATAAACTTACAAAACACACCCTCATACTATTCGAAAAGTTACTAAAACAACCTTAGACTATCTATCTATTCACTCGTAAAAAAATATGCCACTGAAAAAAATCATCGAATTGCGAACAAAACGAGCCCAATATTGCAAGACATACCTACGCTTTTATAAAAATTGTTGAAGTTTAATATATATTTTTAAGAAACTTACAGAAATAGTTTCTAAGGTTATCAATTCATTGCAAGGTTAACAAACAGTACCTAAAGTTATCAATCCGTTGCAAAATTAGTCTTGCGCGCTCCGCGATGACACGCGGGTTACGAACCTCGTTTATATTATTTAAAAGTAATATTTATATGTTAAAAGATAATAAAAGAAAAAAGTAAATTAGAATGTGGTTGAGAAATTACTTGAGCCCACAAAAGAGCAGTTTTTGTGAAGTCCCAAATAAACAGATCTTCTTAGCTTGTTAAAGCTTAGTTAACCTGGATAAATCCAAACTAACTATAAGAGAAACTATGATTGTAAATACTACAAGTTATGCGGAATCTAACTTGCAATACTAAGAAAAATAATAAATACTAAACTTGAATATAGTGATTGCAAATATTCTGCCAAGGTTAGAGAATAACTAACTATGAGATATGTGTTTTCTATGAAAATTTGATATATCTAACTATGTCGTAGGGTTCCTTTTATACACTAAGGAAAACCCTAATGGGCTTACAAAACGCGTTAAGTGATCATGCATATCTATACCTAATATATCTCATGCATATCACATAAGCAGTACTAACTATATAATACTAACAGCACTAACTATACTGGCAGTACTATCATTTGTACTAGCAATACTAACTAATATAACTAGCAATACTAACTACTTAGTCTATTTCTTCAGTCTTTATCAGCAATATCAATCTTGAACCAGCAGTAGTAAAGTAGTACTAGCAGTAGTAACTCAAAATTCCTAACAATCCTCCCCTAAACTTGATATTTACTTGTCAATCATCAAGTTTCTTCTGTTTAAGCATCTTGGTCATTAGGAAGATGTATCCAAACATTTTACTACCCTTCAAGCATTGATTTGATGAACTTGATAAGCTCAAATGCCATAGTACTTTCTTTTTCAGCTTCTAACTGCAAGTTCAGCATCTTCTCCAATAATCCCTTGATCAGTGGGTACTTTTTCTCTACTAGCATATTAATCTCCATAGGTGTACCATCCATAAACAAAGTGTGAACTCAACAATTTTCATGCAATTTCCATTTTAGCAATTGCATAACATTAGCTTTGTCTTGTCACTGCTCCTCCCCTGTTTGGATGCATCTTCTTCATTTAAATCATCATCTGAAGACATAACCTGTCTGTATTTCCTCCTCCTTGGTTGTGAGGTGCTTGACTTCCTTTGTCTTTCTAATCTATTGACTCTTTTCTTTAGTCTGAGGATCTCCACAGCTTGAGCATCCTTCTCTTTCTCTAAATCAAGCACCTGTTTTGACAATTTTGTACACATAGTCATCAATTCCTGTAGTTTCAGTCTACCCTCATCACTTCCAGGTGTGTAACCTCCTGGGAGAGGTGAATCATGGGGTGTGATTGGTACATTAGTCGTCAATTCAAATTGATGTTCTATCTTGCCCTCCCCACTTCCAGATGTGTGACCTTCTGAGAGAGGTGGTTCAATGGGCTTTTCAAGCACTCTCTCAGACCTAGTCTGAGCAGGAGCACCCCCATGGTGTCTTGGCGCCTGGGACTATCACCTGTATCCATACCCTGAGAAATGTCAACATTAGGCATTACCGTGGTCTGGGTCCTAATTATGTTATCACTGTCCTGTACTGCATCTAAGCTAGCAACAGTAGTGATAGCCCTTTCTACACTGTCACCCCCTCCTTATGGACAGCCTCATCTGCTCTAAGGTATTTGAGGTACACTAGTCTGAGGTAACTTAGTGTCCTTTTTGGTTCTCCTACGTTTTTGATTCTTTCTTTTTCTTTGATATGTAGATGGATATGGGAGTATTTGCGCAATATGAGCTTCATTTTGAGGTTCATGAAAAACTGGTTGTGTAGTAGAGGGTGTGGGTTGGGGTTCAGGGGGTGTTGCTGAACCTTCACCCTCAGGTGCTTGGTTATGCACCAACAATATTAAGCAGTACTAATATTAGCCTGGCAGTATTAACTTGTTCTCCAATAACTATGCAATAACATGTCTTTATTCATCACAAGTACACTAGAAATAACTAGATAGACATGTGAGAATTTATGAGGATCTATATCTATGCATAGCCCATGAATAAAAATTAAGAACTATTAACCAAAACAACATACCAGTACCAATCCTTGAGATATCAGATTAAGCTTCAAATTCGTCTAAAAAGCATCTCCAAACCATGTCAAGCATCAATCCACCCATGACAACTAAGCAATACTAACCAAGCCTAGCAGTATAAACTTTTTGTACCAGTAGTACAAAGTTTCTTCAAATAGAGAAAGCTAAGCCCAACAGTATTAAGTAACTGATCATCATGTTTACCTTCCAACTTCAATCCAAATATCACTTGTGTATAATTCGCTGCACTTATACACCATTAACCTCCCCTGAGATCATGCAACTACATATTAAGCATACAAATGCTTGCCACCAGAAAATTAAATCTACTCACATCAAAAGTTTTAGTGAGCAAATCAGCTACATTATTATCAGTATGTATCTTGACCATCTTTATCAGTCTCTTCTCATAGGAGTCTCTAATGAAATGATGCCTAATCTCTATATGTTTTGTTTTAGAATGGTAGACAAGATTCTTGACAACACAAATAGCACTCTCATTGTCAACATGAATCTTTGTCTACATACAATTATATCCATAATCTAACATCTGATTTTGGATCCAAAGCACTTGACCACAGCAGTGAGTGGCAGCAATATATTCAGCTTCAGTAGTTGAATTAGCCACCACAGTCTGCTTTTTACATTGCCAAGAGATTAACCTTGAACCAAGAAATTAACAACCTCCTGTTGTGGATTTCCTGTCCAAACTAGCACCAACATAGTCATTGTCTGAAAAAGCTTCCAATATAATATGAGAGTCCTTAGGATACCAAAGGCCCAAATTGGGTCGACCTTTTAGGTATCTAAAGATCCTTTTTACTGCATTCAAGTGGGAAACTTTTGGTTGATCTTGAAATCTTGAGCATGCACAAACGAAGAACATAATATCTGGTCTAGAGGATATAAGGTACATCAATGACCCAATCATTGACCTATATAAATAGACATCAACATCCTTACCATCTTCATCTTTTGTTAAAGCCTTGTTGGTTTCCATAGGGGTACTGGGTATCCTTATACTAGAAAAGCCAAATTTCTTTAAGAATTCACCAACATACTTGTCCTGACTAATGAAGATCCCATCCTCTTTCTGCTTGACTTGAAACCCTATGAATAAAGTAAGTTCTCCTATTGAACTCATCTAGAACCTTTTGTGCATTATTTGCTCAAAATCTATACACAAAGACTTTTTAGTGGAACCAAAGATGATGTCATCTACATATACTTGTACAAGTAAAATACCACCCTTGACTCTCTTTATAAACAAAGTCTTGTCAATTTGACCTCTGTAGAATCCATTATCCAGCAAATAGGTAGAAAGAGTCTCATACCAAGATCTAGGAGCTTGGTGTAGACCATATAAGGCTTTTTCCACTTTGTAAACTTTTTTGGAAATTCTGGATCCACAAAACCTGGAGGTTGGCTTACATATACCTCCTCTTTAATAGTACCATAGAGAAAGGTACTTTTAACATCCATCTGAGACACAACAAAATTCATGAATGATGCATAGGCCAAAAATAACCTGATTGCTTCAATCCTGGCAACAGGAGCAAAAACCTCATCATAATCAATGCCTTCTTCTTGTTTGTATCCTTGTGCTACCAGCCTGGCTTTGTTTCTGACTACTATACCCCTTTCATCTTTCTTATTTCTATACACCCACTTTGTACCAATAGCCTTCTTGCTATAAGGTAGGTCAACTAGGGTCCAAACTTTCTGAATCTTGAACTAAAGCAGCTTTTCTTGCATTGCTTCAACCCATCTTTCATCATCAAGGGCTTGAGCTATCTTTGTGGGTTCCTGCTGAGAGAGAAAACATGCAAATAAGCAGTTTTGGAAATCTTTATGATTTGTCCTTCTCTGTTTTTGGATGTAGCTAATCATAGCATGTTCTCCAGAATTCTTCTTTGACATGCCCCTTGTTTGTACTGCTGACTTTGGATCTCCAATTATTTGATTTTTAGGATGAATAGAGTGTACTCTAGTTGTGGGAATAGGACTGACAACAGTTGAAGGTTCCATGTTGTTGAAATCAGCCTCTGCACCCATAACTTGATCAGCAAAAGGAGAATTGTAAGTGTCCAAATCTTCATCATCAAAAGCACTGCCAAAAATGCCAGTATTTTGAACTTCAGCAGTATCCTCCAAATCAGGCATGAGAGGATCATCTGGAAGATCATTGACATTAAGAGGAAAGGATCCACCAAGAGGAACAAATGATGGTCCAGCATCATTAGAAGTTCTTGGTGCACTAGCAGCATTAACTGGTGTGCTAACAGTATTAAAACTGTTAGTACTGCTGGCTTTAGTAGCCTTCCCTTGAAGAAGCTCCCTGTTGCACTGTGCTTCAAACTCTTTTCTAACAGCATCTGATTGCTCTGAAGCCTCCTTCTCTTGATCCATCATCTTATCAAGAACATTCTTCAAGGCTTGTTCATTCTCACTTGCTGGTTTTTGTACAGGAGTTTCACCAGCAGCATCATCAGCTGTATCATTTTTATACGTTTCATCTGAGCTCTTGTAGCTTGAAGAGATAGAAGACCATAATGGGAACACAATATATTGTTGAGTAGACACATTCTTTTCTTCAGATTGTCTAGCATCAATACTTTTCTTCAAACTTGTATCACCATTAGCTTCTTGTGGACCTGCATTTTTGTTAGTTTGATTCCCTACAATAACTAGTTGATAGTTCATAGAATTTGTTAAGGAATCAATATCAAAAAGTCAGTTAGGTCCTTGTCCTGTAACATTTGGTTTATTTTCAAGAAAGTTTACATGCAGATGCTCTTCAACTTTTCTGGTTTGAGAATTAAATACCCTGAAAGCTTTGCTATTTACAAAGTACCCCACTAAAAACCCTTCTTCAACCTTCCCATCAAATTTGCCTAAAGGTTCTAGGGTATTTAGGATAGTAACAGGACATCCAAAAGGTCTCATGAAACTTATGCTTCGTGGTCTGCTAATTATAAGTTCATAGGGTGTCTTGTTATGAGGTTTGGTCACTAAAACCCTATTCAGAACATAACAAGCAATATTAACTGCTTCAGCCTAAAATACAGTAGGTAGAAGTGAGTCTGCTAGCATAGTCCTAGCTGCCTCAATCAGAGTCATGTTCTTTCTCTCAGCAACTCCATTTTGTTGTGGAGTTCTGGCAACACTAAATTCCCTTTTTATCCCATTTAATCCATATAATTAATTCATTTCCCTGTTTTTGAATTCTGTCTCATTATCACACCTGGTTACTTTAACCTTATGATTTAATTGGTTTTCTATTTCTGTTATAAATTTCTTAAGAGTCCCACTTGTCTCATCCTTAAAGGCTAAGAAGAAAACCCAGCTAAACCTGCTAAAGTCATCAGTCACTACAAGGCAATAGGTCTTATGGTTGATACTCCTAACAAATGTTGGACCAAACAAGTCCTTATGCAACATCTGTAAGGGTTGGCTGATAGAGCTCATAAGCTTAGCCTTACAGGAAGCCTTGTGTTGCTTTCCCTTCTGACAAGCAACACAAGTATGGTCATTGTCAAAAATCTTTGAAGGAAAACCTCTTACAACGTTTCCCTTCACAAGTTTATTTATTGTTTTAAAATTCACATGACCCAGCCTCCTATGCCATAATTTAGACTCATCAATTATGGCTTTTGCAAACAAACAAGTTAAATCTCCAGAAGGAACAACATTCTTTAAATCAAAGCTGTACATATTGCTTTGCCTAGGAACTCTAAGCAGTACTTGGCTTTCATCAAGTAGCTTAAAATCAGGAGACAAAACAATACATTCAGTTTCAGTGAAATGAACACTGTTTTTCTTGTCACACATTTGTGAGACAGAGAAAAGATTAAACTTTAGTTCTTTAACAAAAAACACATCTTTAAAGTCTAACTTATCTGTTCTTATCTTTCTTTTTCCTGTTAGCTTACCACCTCTAGCACTTCCACCAAAAGCAACAAAACCTCCATCAATGTCTTGATATTCAGTAAGGAAGTCTTTGTTCCCTGTCATGTGCCTGGAACATCCACTATCAAATATTCCTTTGTTCTTCAAAGCTTGTTGTGGATTTCCCTGCACAAAAGTAAGAGAGTCAGTGTCTCTTGGGGACCCAAGCCACTACTGAATTAAGTCTGCCTTGTAGATCTATATAATTTACTCTTTTTGAGACCCATGATCCACTATTGTCTTTAGAGACATTGTTTAAATCAGTTATTTTAGGTCTCCAAACACAACCTGCTCAGGCCTTAACATCAGTGACCCCCAGTTCCCTTAACAGTACTAACTGCTGTTTGCCCAGCAGTATTAACACCAATTACTCTGACAGTATTAACTTTTTCATTTAAAATCCTGGTATTTGATGCTGTTGATTTATAAAAAGGCCTTCTAATAGGTGAATGAGACTTATGAAAAACATTTGTTCTTAAATTAGAAACATTCACTCTATTTGTATGGGTAGCAGTATTAACTGGTCTGAATGTACTAGTTGATGCTGTTGCTCTTAGAGAGCTTTGCTTGGCAGCACTAATTGGTATTCTTCCAAACCTTGTTAAGGCTGCAGATGGAACAAATTTATTTTGATGATTTATTCTCTGAGCACTGTTCCAAACTGATCTAATTTCCCTTTGACCAATATTCTTTCCTATATTTTTCAAAACAGACTTTTAGCCATTCTCTTTTCATGAAAATCACAGTCTTTTATTAGATGGCTGTAACTGCCACAAACAAAACAGGCTTTCTTTGTAAACCCAAATCCTAACCCCAGTTTTTGAGTCATTTTCTCATTCCAATCTCTTCTATCTACCTTAGGATTTTGAGTGATTATTATAGGTTTTTCAGATTGTTTAGGTTTAACAAATTTATTCCTAGCATTAGTAAACTAAATCTTTTTAAGACTAGGTTTGTCTGTTGCTTGCAAATCATTAGATTGAAAAATGTCCTTATCATCACTAACCCAATCTTCAATGATAACTCTACTAGGCCTAACAGATTCAACTCTAGGCATTTCTACACTAGCATTGCTAGGTGGAGTGATATTTGTTTCAACTTGAGACACACTAGCACTAGTCTTATTTACTGTAGGCCTATAAATAGAATCATCCAATCCTGCAAAAGATAGGTCAGCTAGTGGAGGCATGTAGTTCCCAGTTAAAGGAGGAGGAACAACATGATATCCATTATCCTTTTTGAACCTATCATTTGTTTGATTGTCATCTCCATCACTTGAACGACTATCAAATACATTATTAAGCAATTCACTACCACTTGAATCATTTTCATTCAATTGATCTCCATATCCTAGACCAGTTTTATCTTTAGAACTTAATTGACTATTAATCAGTTTATTTAAGTTTTTAGAAGAGGTTTCAAACTGTTCTAGTTTAGATTTTAGATCATCTTTTTTCTCTTAAGGTTTCATCTAACTGATTTTTAAGTCTAGTGACAGCATTACTTTTGTCTTTTACTGTCACACCCCGAAATTTTCAGAATTTTTAAATGACAATTTTACCCTTTGACTTTTTGGGTCCGACTTGACTTTTTGACTTTTGACTTTTATTGTCGCATAAAAACGATTACCGCATAGCCGGTAAATTTTTGAAACGTATTTAAATAATAAATCATAATTATTATTATTATCTCTCATTTACAAATTTATTTTTCAAACTTATTTGACTGGAAAACGAGAAGATATATGTTATTATTAAGTTGACTTATCAAAAACGACCCGCTAAATCCTGTTTTCACGACTCGGACTCTAAAGCATTTTGATGCAAAACGACACTCTGGACAACTTTTTAGTTTTACCCGAGACACGAAACTAAGCAGAAAATGATTAAAATAGCCTCGCAAAGTTTTAAAAACCGCATACAACGCGTACCGACACAAAAATATTTAAATTTATATTTAATTATCACTTTTTTAAAATAAAAATATTTAATAAATTATTTAATATTTTATTCAAAAGGCGTTACTTAAAAACGCGAATGCTCAAACTAAAGTTTTATTTTTACGGACAAAGCTTGCCCGTGATACCCGATGACTACACAAAATAAATAATAAACATTAAAATTTTATAAAAACATTTATAAAATAATAGTCGAGTGAATACTCATTTTTATAGGAAAAATGATTTGGAAAACAATGACGCAAGTTTCGTGTTTTGAGTAATCCGTTAACTCGCCCAAACGAGTCTCGAACCATTACTTTATAAAAATACACTAAACAGTTATGTTTTAAGTCACTGAGAGAAAAATTACAATTTTTACCCTGAACTATCCTAACCTTGCTACATCTTTTTCAAACTTTATAGTATAAATAGAAAGATATTAGGGTTTCCACCCATTTTCTTTTCTTAACCTAGCCACAAAACACACACACTATAAATTTCCGGCGCCGCTCCATATTTTCCGGTCAGATCCCGGCCATCACCACGCCACCGCCACCGACTCGCCAACCACAACCGCCACCACCTTGGCTGCTGTAGCCACACCCGACACCAACATCATCGCCACCTCCTCCACCCCTCGTCAGCTCCACCATCTCCATCTCCACAAACCACAACACCATCGTCACCACCGTTACACCATCTACATCATCATCGACACCATCACGCCACTACAGTCACCTCCACCCGCACCACAGCCACCTCCATCAACATCGTCGCCATCGCCATCATCTCCATTACACCACCAGTCGCACCACCACTCAGCCGACCCCCGTCACCATCGTCACCCCTACTGCCGCGCACCATCAACACCTTCATCGCCATGGCAACCAACGCCACATCAAGCACACCACCACTCCACCGTCACAGCCATCGTAGCTACCTCGCCTTCGCAGCCTCCCACCACCACCATTTCACCTCTTATGTTTTTCTTATAGTGGTTAAATTGGTTAAATAAATGTAATAGTTATTATTTAAGTTTATATATATATATATATATATATATATATATATATTTGTGATTTATAGTCTTTAGGGTGCGATTGGTTATGGGTATAACAGCCCCTAAGGGGTGTTTGTTTGCTGATTTTATGGCCGATTTAGGGCGTTTGGATTTGTGTTTAACTGCCATAAGGGGGCGTTTGGTTCTGTCATTAACATCGAATAGGGTGCGTTTGGATCGGTGTATAAACAGCCCATATAGGGGTGTTTGTTTCTGTGAATAAACTGCCCACATAGGGCGTTTGTTTCTGTGTTTTATCACCCAAAGGGGGTGTTTAGATCTGGGTTTAACAGCCCATAACGGGTGCGTTTGGATCCGCGTTTAACAACAGTTAGGGTGCGTTTGGTTCTGCGTTTTGCAGCCAAACAGGGGTGTTTGGATCTGCAGTGGGTGTGTTTGGTATAACAGCTCCAACGGGAGCGTTTGGTTTGCTGTTTAACCACCCTAAAGGGTGCGTTTGGGACAGCAGCCCCCGAATGGGGTGTGTTTGGTTTTACTATATATTGATATTTATGTTGTCTAGTTTAGGTAAATATTGAAACACACGCGGATATTTGCAACATCTATTTGATTAAGGGGAAAACGCTAAATTTTGTAAATATGGAAAACGTTGTATAAACGACTAGGTCATGCCAAAATTTATAAAAATTTATATACTTAGCATTTTCATTAAAATTTCTATTATTTTAGAAAACCGATAAAAGAACGAGATATAGAATTAAGATTTCTAAATTGTAATTAAACATAACACGATGAATAATCGAAAACCATACTTTTACAAACGAGATAACTATTTTAACTAAAAACCGTCAAGAAAATGAAATACTAAATTATAAAATATTATTTTATAATTCTCGATTAATAGACAAAATAATAAGTTTTGTAAAAACTTTCAAAACGTCCTTTATTTAATTCGTAACTTTAAAACGTTTGTTTACTTCTAAACGAGAACTCTTTATTAAATTATTTGGTGCTTTCCGAAAACGTGTCAAATTATATTGTTACAATTATTTTCTCACGTTTCTTATATAATACTTGTAAAGTATTATATATTGCGACTTATTTTTTTGGTTGTTTGTCTTTATTATATAATTCATCGTATGAATTATATAATTGTTTCTTTTTTATGAAATATATACGAAGTATATTACATATTTTGCGTTTGCGTTT
>BQNB010001101.1:6293-147161 GCA_026074375.1 Tanacetum coccineum
CATTTCCTCTGTATAACGTGTTAAGTTGCACAACAATTGATGTGCTAGTGTTTCCTCAGCTTGAATCTCCCTTTTTAGTTTTAAAACAATTGCTTGACGTGCCTTATTTTCTCCATAAGCCATGTAGTATGTTAGTTGAGAGAAGAAGTGTGTGTATGTGAGACAGGTTTCTGTTTTAGATGATAGCATAGTTGATATAGGGGCAATAGCATGTGAGGTATGTGTCACGAGATTGAAATAGACCAAAAACACTGACATATATCGTATATTTATAAATGATAATTGTCATTTTCATTCAACACGCATTAACAACTGTCATTCACTTGTTTTAATTAAGAAAGAGAAGAACAAAAAGTGTACATTAAAAAGACATTGTTAATACATATTGAGTTACATGAATATTATTACAAATGATTCTTCAAATGTTGTTGTTGAACTTGTTTTTATTTTTCCGTTTCTGCATTTGATGTAGATAGCTTAGTGATTCATCTTGTTATTTTTTAAGTTCTTCTGAAATGATACCTCTGAATGATTCTTCCTTTGATCTATTGTTGTGAATCAACATAGAAGTCGACATCTTTGAAATGTAAGAAATGTTAATTGAAATGAATTTGTTAAAAATATGGAGTTGAATACTGGTATATATCAATATTTCTATTATGTGATTTACCTGTCTAACTTTTTATTGATTTGAAAATTCATGCCATAAATTGTCTACAATAATAATTTGTATACTGGTGTCTGTGACATGTCTAGTCATTGGTTTGTCATAAACATGTTTGTAGTTACTGTTCAATTTGTATAAATTGCAGTAGATATTATTGTCATTACCCCTTTAATTGTGTTGTTTACAATATTTATAGATACAATGTTTAATTAGTAATGTAGTGTTTATTGTAGGTACATAAATAGTTTAATTGAAATACAAATATATTACATCATTAAAATGACACATTAAAATTTTACAACAAACCAACAGAAAGCATAATAACATAATCATCTAGATGTTGCGCATCATACTGCTGAGAGTTGTATTGTTCATACATTTGAGATGATTCTGTGTCAAATCCATGTGTATGGTTGAGAGGTGTTTGCGAAATGTTGGTCGTTAGGTTGCCATGGGTATGGTGTTTGACAGTAAGGTTGGGATGGGTATGTGGTGTCAGCGTATTGTTGTGATGTGTAATGGTTAATATTATTGAAAATGTTGTCATACTGTTGAGTTGGGTTGTTGAAAGATGGTTGGTTGTTTTGTGTAAATTGTTGATCATTGTGTGTACGTATGTTGACAGGCGGTTGAACGATAAAGGGTTGACCGCATTGATCACGTCTGTGTCCAGTTTGTGTACATCTGGTACAACGTATAATTCTTGGCTCCTCTCCTTGAGATTGTATACGGTTTGTATTTTTAGGACGTCTAGGTTGTGGGTTGTCCATGCGAGGAGGAATAGCTTTTTGAATATTCTCTGGAAATTCTCATTGTTGCATATTTCCAAGGGAATGAATTGACTCAAAATAAGTGGCTTGATATTTTGGTTTTTTAAACCAATCTGCCACATAATGGACACAATCCGTCAAACCCAAATACCGTGTTATAGCTATTACGTGACCACACGGAAGCCCTGAAAGTTGCCATTTACGACATCTACAAATGCCTGTTTGTAAGTTGACTTCACGAATGTACTGACCGTCAAAAACTTCGTATTGATATGCGTTAACACCTTTATTTGCTGCCCAATCTGTTATTTCGTACGTCATATTTGCTACAATAGTAGATAAACAAGAATGAATATAGAATTTGTTATCAACGAAAAAATAGTTGTATATTATGTTTTCAAAGAATAATACCTGCCAGTTGTCGACGTTTATAGTACCATTCTTGCACCATCGCATGGTACGTCTTCGCTAACTTTAACACGGGCTCTTTTCTATATATTACACTACAAGCATTGACAGACTCCACACTATTTGATGTCATATAATTGTAACGCACTAGAGGGCAATGCGCTCGTGACCATCTTTGAGGACCAGCTCTACAAAGCTTTTCATGTGCATCAGGCTGAACAATTTGTAGTGTGTTCATGTTCGTTGCATAGTTTTCTCGTGTATATGCCTTGCATATTTTCCAGAATAAACCTTTTCTTTTTTTGTTTTTCAATCCTAGGTTCATCATAACATGACGACAACATACAGCATGAAAGGCTAAAGGGAATTCTTTTTCTACTGCCAAAGCTATAGCAGCATGCCTATCAGATATGAATAGCAAATTGGGATTATCACCAATGCATTCTTTGAGTACGGACATCCACCATGACCAACATGGACCTGTTTCCCCTTTGCATATACCAAATGCAATTGGCACAATCTGATTGTTTCCATCCATGGCCACAGCTACCAGATTTGTTCCCTTGTATAGACCCTTTAAATGCGCATCATCGATCATAGGCACCGGGCGTAGATAATTGATGAACGTACGAATCTGTAATAAAAGATTATAAACATACTTTTATGATGTAATAGAATTATATTATTTAGATTTTGTGAGCAACACTTACCGAAGCACCAATGGCAATGAATAACATCTCGAAAACTCCGTTATCGTCTGTTTTGATACGTGTTACTGTCCCTTGATTTTTTTTCTAGGTTATAACAATAATACGGGAGCATTTCAAATGCTTCATATGGTGAACCCCTCACCTGTTGTATACCGTATTGCTTCCCTTTCATTGCTTGTTGGTAAGAAATATGTATTTTATATTCTGATAGAATATCTTGTTGTATATCTTTCCCTCTTAAAACCCGTGACCTATCTTGTAATTTTGGAGTAAGAAGGTGACCAATGACTTTTTTGTTTGCATTTCGATGGTTAGGATATGTTTGAGTCTTGGAACAAGTGTGAACATCATTAAGATATGTAATGTAATATTTCTTTGTATTATCCCACATCCAAAAATCCATAAAAAATCCACATCCAAAATGTTTCGGAAGCTGTTAAATAGTAAAGAAGTCAATTCTTTTAACAACTAACCAGAATACTTATATATTACACAAATAAAAAACATGTGATTGTTCACCTTTGATTTTGGACATGCATAGTATAGTTTATCGTAACTCTCAGGTTTATACGATTGTCGGAGAACTACTTCTCCTTCTGCACAACTACATGCAAAAGCTTCATGTGGCACCATATTCACCATCTTAAAGTGGTTGTGATGGTAAGAGTGTGTGATATGTTGTGGTTGTGATAGTATCTGCTTTTATTGTATCTTTTTGTGGTTGTGATGGTAAGAGTACTGGTTTGATAAATTTGACACAATACATAAAAGTGATACAGTCAACTCAAATAGTATATATTGTCAGTGAATTGACAACTCATGTAGATCGCGCAAAGTTAAGAGTGATCTACTCAATGTCAGAGATTTGTCCTATCAATGCTTTAAAATAAAAGTTATAATTATCAGTGATCCAGTCATTGTAATTGTAATGTTTTTATCAGTGTCTACTTATTATGTTTGGTCTATGACTTGTCAAATCATGTAACAGAATTTTCAAATCATGTGCATACGTTATATATAACATGTCGGTACATTCATAATACAACATTACCAAAAAAAAACATATCAATGGACGAATATTCAAAGAAATTCAAAGTAATATACAATATTATTTCACTCAAAGCGTTAGGATTTCAACATACAACACATACAAAATTCAAAACTAATCATAACCACAATCTCTAGTATCCTCACACCTAGACCTATAAAAACGTGTACACATTTCGTTTCTAAAATTCTCAAAAAACTGTTCAGTATTACCTTGCACTACTGGCTTTGTTTGTGAACACAAACTATAGATTAACCAACATGTGATGACTCCACAATCTGACAAGTTGGTTTGTTGAGGGACATATATATCCAAACCTTGATTATATGAATACTCAAAATTATGTGGTTGTCTAGTTTTATTTAAACAACCACGATCTTCCAAAATGTGATTAAGCAAGGGGGTCCAGCAATTAATTAGTTGCGATATCACATCCTTGTTTTCATCACTAGCCAGGGAGTCAAACACGTAAAAATGAGAATGATCTAAATCTATAACACCCGTGGCCCAATGATTTCCAGCAACATGTATTGGCAAAAACACCTACAAAGATAAAAACAACTAATTAAATACAATTCATGCATAAGTTGTATTAAAAGTTTTATAACGAATAACTAAAAAGATAGGTACCCAGTCAACATCATTCCAAGATGGATACGGACGCGTGGAACCATCCAATGTTCCAATGACGTGAGGGTCATTCATAATGATAAATTGGTTGTTCTCTGGATGTACACTTATTGTACTAGTATAGGCCACTGTCCAGTTGGCATTTAAAGGCCTACTCCTTATCAGAAACTCCATCCACGAGTTCATGTGCTAATTCAAAACATTGTAACAAAATAAATAAAAGTTTTTGGCTAAAGGGATTTAAAATAGTTACTCATTTCGCTTTATTAAACATGTATAAATAAACTTACTTCTCCACCCAACCAACCATTTGGGTTGCCATATGAAAGACTTTGCATGTTAGGCCTACACAAATGAGGGACCAATTCTTGCCAAAACGAAACTGGTACTATATAACCTCTCATATAACAATCCAAGTATATCGGATATGGGTAATTTAGAAAGTTCATTATAGTTTCATAATCTCCTCTCCGCACCTAATCAACCAAGTTAATAACCAATATTAATACACATACTTACATAATTTTATTTGTTCATTTATATACAATATTAGCAATTACCTTTGTAGGGTCCACGTTGTCATAGAATAAGATATTACCAGTAAATTGGGAACCCAAAAACGTAACATTATTCTCTTCTTCATTGTAACCCTCAAAAGCACCCCCAAGATTAACAGGCAATAAATTAGCCTTTTTCCCTTTATTTTTACTTTTAGAAACACGCTGCTTTGGTACCGTTGTAGTAGGAGCTTGTACCGTGAATGGACTTACTAGATACTTGCTAGGAACTTGTTGCCTTTTCCCTCTATTCGGAATATTCTAAAAAACAAAAATTAATAAGAATTTATTAATTCATGATTGGTATTACTATATAATTATATTCGTATATAAAAATAGGATTACCTCGTCAACTATGCCATCAACATCATGTTGCGTGTCAATAGTGAATTGCATATCTGGCCTACCCATATGAGATGGCACTTGACCTTGACCAAACGAAGCATAAGAACCAGGATGCGACGAGGGTTGCCAATAGTGACTGGCAGACTGCTCCGGCATCTGTCTTTGCCTATCATATGAACCAGGTTGGGACCACATTGGGGTTTGGATATTTGGTGGCGTACCCATATTCATGAATGAAGACGGACCAGCCTGTGAACACCCATAAATACAAAATTATATTCTTTAATTACAATACCTTATATTAAATGTACAAAAGTCATACCGGCATGCTTCGAAATTCACTAAAATCGCTTAACCCATAATGTGGTCCAGCAATAATCGGTACTATATTCTCTTGTCGCACCGGCCGAGCATTCATCTCTTCCCTAAATTTTTGCATTTCTTCCTTAATGTCATCAACAGCTTTTTTATTTCTTTCAAGTTCAATTTTTTGTTCAACAAACTGTCGGTAAATACCGGATGGAATTTCTTCCATGTTTTGACGGCTAACATCAAAAGGTACTCGTTCAACTTGATCAATAAATCCGTCGAAGTATGCCTTACTAGAAATCCACCAGTCCGATCGAGCCTCAATATCGTCTGGTGTCAATCTCGCAATAGGTATATTTCCCTTTAAATAAAATATATTAATTATTAAATAAATAACATAATCAACTTAATAAACTATTAAAAAAATAAAACTTACTTCAAATAAAGGCAAAACCTTCTCTACCGTAAACCTTCCCTTTCTCTTCCTCCAAGCAGCAACTCTAGGATACTGATTTAAACGTTCATAATACCGGGTCGCATTCACTCGGAAAGACTCCAAAATCCAAGTCTAAAAAAATACATTGTTTTAATTATTTTACATTATACATATAACTTAAATGCCGAATAAAAAATTATAAACTTATTTTTGACATACCTTGAACGCCCAAGTATATCCAAAGATTGAATATGTTGTCCAATCATCTTCATTTGTAGGCTGATCGACATACAAAGGCCCCCAACGTCTAACGGTTGCGTTCCTAAGTTGGGAGTACAATGTTGGCCACACATATTTTTTTTTTTAGAACGGCGACTATTATTGAAAAACTAGCAAGGAGCTAGCAAAAGAAACATTACAGGGAAATCAAATGGGGGTTTTTAAGCCAACTCTCCCACGTAAAAAACTTTTTACATCTACTCGACACCCAATTAAACGACAAAGCAACTACTTCATCAAAAATCACCGAACGTCTAGGAGCGGAAGAATCAAAAATGGACCTATTACGAAAACCCCACATGTACCACCAGAAAGTGGCAAACACTCCATCCAATAGATTCTTCGTACCAGCAGACATACGAATGGAAAGAAACCAGCTTTGCCACTCCGAGAAGGATTCAAGGTCTTGCCCTTCTAACTCCCACCAGTTACAAATTCTGTGAAAGACACTCCTCACAATGGGGCATTGAAATAACACATGTTGAGTTGTTTCCACCGCATGATCACAAAGCGGACATAATATCGAATCCAACATCACTCCTTTTCGAGATAAATTAAATCGTGTTGGAAGACAATCTCTACGAGCCTTCCAAATGAAGATATTAGTCTTTATGGGAACCCATTTCACCCATCTCGTGCTTTCGGTAGAAGAAGGAAGCACCAAGTCATCTAAAAAATTCCTAACCTCTTTAACCCGAAAGTTCCCGTCACCAGTTAAATCACAAACCCATCTATCAGCATTAGGCGTAAGAGAGACATTCACCAACACATCAAGAAGAGCTTCCCATTGTTGCCGTTCAACCCCATCTCTCACGTTCCTCCGAAAAGACCCATTGATCAGCTCACCACCTAATTTGTTAGCAACCAGACTATCTTTCTCCATATCTAATGCATACACCCGCGGAAACCTATCACGAAAAGTTACATCCAGCGCCCATTTATCCGTCCAGAATTTGGTTGCACATCCGTTACCAATTCTTATCTTACAGTGTGACATAAAATCGAAGCCAATATCCTTAAGGGAGTTAATTTGGATAATAGTTGACCATAAAGAAGGAGAATTATTCGCACAATTAAATTTGTCCCCATGGATAGCCTGAATAACTTGAGACCACAAAGATCCGTCTTTGGTAAGGAATCGCCAATACCACTTAAGCAATAGAGCACGATTGAGGGCAAAAAAACTCGACACTCCAAGACCGCCTTGACTCTTAGACGCTAACACTTTTTGCCACGGGGACTCCTCACACAACTGTCATGTCTCTGCTCAGGATCAGCACTCATTAAAGAATAACTTACCCGAATACCTTCCATGTTCTTTCAACCACTCTTTAGGAGTCTTAATGAATGACATAGTGGTATAGAGGTGCAGGACCGAGAACAGACTTCAAAACAAAGTGTATCTCCTCAATGGATAAGTCTTAAAGACTTCAATTGGAAGCCTTGCTCGAAGTTTGTTAATCACATTGCAGACCCAAGCCGCCCTTCGATTTGCATCGAGTCTCGCCCAACTTAACCCTAGGTAACTGAACTCGTATCTACTCATAACCAGACCCAATCTCGCGTTAGATATCGATACCGTGATTGTACTATCAGACCGCCCTCACACTACACCAACAAATTAATTTTCTGGATATTTGTGTACTTCAACCCAGATGCAACTTGAGAAATCATAGATGAAGCTATTTTGACAACACAGCCATCCTCATAAGTGGTAGACTTGAGAACCCAGATTCGCACCTCGCCATGTTGAAATGGCATCTTCTGCGTAAAATGTATGAGAAACGGAGAGAGACCCATTGAGACAAAAGGCCCCTAAACATACCATTAGATGAAGCGATCGAACAAGAGATAGAGAGAGAGAGATAAATGACTCCATAATCAAAATAAATAAAAACGGGGACAACGGGTCGCCTTGTTTAAACCTCTGTAAAGTACCTAGAAGAGAACTCTATGCAAGGTCGGGGGACTTTCAAGGACAAGTAATAGACTGCCTACTGCGAACTGTAGTGGTACTGTTTGTATCCATATCTAACACCATGATGTGTGTGACCAACGCACCAACAACGATCTTCGTTCAATTTCATTGTTCACCATAAAATTGCACTAGTCTCACTGCGGCCACTACTACGCTCGCTATAGTCACACCTGTAGCCAGAGATACTTGAACTCTCGATCAAACTGACGCACCTGCTCTGTTATATAGTGACTTACACCCAGCCGAGAGAAGCTCAGACCCTTATCTCAAATTTATCCCAATCCGCGCTCATCCAAGTAATACTGCACCTAATATAGTATACGCGCGCTTACGCCAGAGTGCGTACCTTACGGATATAATATCCGCGAGATACCTTTCGCGTAGCCCCCACCCATACTCGCTCCATGCCAGCAATGGATCTTAGCTCGACTCGACTTCTGCCTATCGCTCACACCTACGATCAATTAATGGTCTATAGTCTGCTCCCACATCATCTTAGCCCACTCTGATATTCTTGGGGATTAAATGCCAATGAAAGAACGTGTTGCCGCCCAGCGTAAAAGGTACCTTTATTAAAAAAAGGTTCCTCTGCTCCACAGATCATCAGTCCCAATGAAGGTTCCAGTACTTACCGAAAGTATACTCAAATGAAAACCCGGTTCGGTACGGTGATTTATCGTCAACCACAACATCCAAAAATGCTCTACGTATCTCCTCCCCTAGTGACCATGCTATCCAGTTGCTTAAACCTGATCTGCAGATAAGCGTTTATCAAACTGAAAATTAATTTTAAACCGAGATTGTTGGGGCTGCTCAAATCTAGTTTGGAATTGATTCTTGAAAATGTCTTTCACTGTAGCAGGTGTAACACCCCCAAAATCAGGTAGCAGCGAAATGGTAATAATGGGGTGCTACTTCAAAGTACAACAATCAAGATATAGGAAACGACCATAAATGGACGTTTAAGACAAGATTTCATTTGATGCCATAGCAAAATATCGGAGTTCATATATTAGGTCCCATAAGTTTTAAAAGTCATAAACCTTCTTAATTATAACAATGCTTCTTATACCAAAAAGATGACTTAAGTTTTTAAAGATATAAAAGTTGCAATATAAACTTTAGGAATAAAACACAGAAATCCGTATTCATTGATATCGCCACGCTCCCGTCCAATCTTCATACTCTATGACCTGAAAATTACATGCTGAAAAGTCAAACACAAAGGTTGAGTTAATCCATAGAGTTTATCCAGTAAAACTGGTTGGACACAAGATCGAAGTAATAGTAGACTCTGAAACACATTCAGTAGTCCAAAACGTTTATTATTGCACTAAGCTCATGACACCGAAGCCTTAACTAGATTTGTGCCCCAATCAGAAAATAGGATGCTTGCCAACACCCTAACATCTCTCAATGTTAAATGCACCCGATCAAACTAGTGACCCAAGTAAGGGTGGGGGTTGTTAGTCCCGATAGATCTATCCATAACACCAGCGCTCACTATAATAGCAATTAACGGTTCATGATAATAGGGACTTCACGGCAATAAGGTAACTTAGGCATTAATAATCAGGCAGTAATCTGGATAGCATACACTTTGAAAAACACTTGTGTCCAATAGTAAAACAAGCAATGTAATTCACCCCGTAGATTTTGTAAAACAATTGTAGAAAAGGGGGCTATGAACTCACCTCGAGTGAATAGTAATCCACAAAGTATATCACAATAGAAAAATGCGTCACGAAGGAATCCGAAGGCAACCTAATCCAGTATAGGTCGTATAAGTACTAAGCACTTAGATTAATATATAGCTCATCATACTATCGTTCGGGCTATCATAATTAAGAGGTCGTGTAGTGAACGTATGAGGAGCTAGGACACTTTAAATCGTAAATCCAGCAACTCGTCGATACGCCACCCCGAAGAGGCCTCATCATTATGAAAGTACTTTGATAACTAATACAACGTATGATTCTATATAGCTACATCACCGTCTATCGTTTTAGTGAAAACATAATTATAACGAAAAATGTTTATAAGTATACTTTGGTAAAAAACGGCGTAACTTTCTCGTTTTAATTCGTTGCCGCGCGTTTTTACGTCCAACGCCTTCGTTATTAGTCGAGTTATCAAATATAACATTTTTTAATTTTTAGTTTTTCATGTATGATAGTGCTTTTTACTGTATCATATAACTGACTTATACTTTTTTTTATAGTTTTTGTTATGTAAACTTGTAAAACGTCGTATTTTATTCGTTATTGCTCGTTTTTAATTGTTTCTTTTGAGGACGTTCTCGTGATTGAAAAGTTCTAAATTTTTAGAGGTTTACAAATAATATAACTTTCTGTCATGAATAGTACTTTTATAAAATAGTTTTTATAAAGTTTTAATTGTCGTAAACTCGCGAATTCATTACTCATTCGTTATAATTGAAAATTTTCGAATCATATTATTTTAGGAATCCTAAAAATATGTATTATTTATTAAAAATATCAAACTAGCTGTTTGATATAAGTTTTATAAAAGTCATTTTATAAACTCCGTTTAATTAACGTATAACTCGTTTTTAACGTAACTTTTTCGTTATTAATCCGTTTAACAAGTTTCTTACCTTTTCGGAATCGTCGTGATTTGTATTATTCTTATATAAACATAAATTCCCCTGTTTGGAATTTCGAAAAAACCTACTGTCCCAAAATGTTCTTTTATTATATTTTTTTTATTTAATATATTTTATTACTTTTCAAACTCACTATTTACCACAAGTCTTTTATAATTATATATATCATATGTTATACTTATAATAATGTCCATAAGTTCATATTTGTCCAAGATCGTCAAGATCACATGTTGGTAATTTACTTGGAAATCATAAACTTTCTAAATTAACTTTTAATTACAAGTTTTTATATGAACTTTTTATGCTTAAACCGAGATTGTACAAGACTTATATATCATTTATTTTATGATATTACCAACATCATAATATGTGAGAAAGTGTACAAAATCATAATCACAAGAAAAATTATATTTTTCATGTTCAAAAGTATTCCTAATGGTGATTTCACTATATAGCACATAATGATCAATTAAAAACTCATAAACTAAAAGCATAAAGGTTTAAAATAGACCTTATGATGTATGATGATGATGAGAAACAAATGCTAAACCCGTGTTTAGCCTTAAAACCAAAGCTTGCACTTAAGAAACCCTAATTTTCTCAAGAAAACCCTAATCTTGCTTTTCTTGATTAATACTTGAAAAAGGTTAGCCAATGGTTGGAAACACCTTAGAACATCTTAGGATGGGTGTGTATAGGAGTGTATAGGTTGCATAAAAATTGATATGGATTTGGTTTGGTCTTGGATTCTTGCCGTGAGCTAGAGAGCACAAGAAAGGGAAAAGAAGTTTGATTTTTAGCTAAGGAATACTTGTAAGACTTCTCTTACTAGATACATATATATAAATGGTGTAAGGACTTAGTCAAGGGGACAAGGCATGGTGCAAGGGATGGTCTAGGTCAAAGAGACAAGTGATGGCTTGGTTTAAATGAAAAGGTATGGTGTAGGTATTAATGAGAAGGCCCAAATGAAAAATTTTCTTATATCTTTGTGTACATTGCAAGAATTTCGGCAATAAGAAGATATATGTGATGTTGTTGACTAATTTTTATGTATTGGGTATAAATGTGGGTATTTGTTGAAGCGTAGAAAAGTTTTGGTGGTTCCGGGAGTGCCTAAACGTAATTTATCGCGAAACGAAATCAATTTACGTAACCATTAAAAATAAATAAACAAAGTTAATTATTACTTTCCTAATAATAATATAATGATGTCTTGATGTAAACTTAAATTTGTTTGGCGCCCGTTTACGTTAATTGTTGATGTTTAGCTTACGCGATTTTACTATATAATGAGAATTAAAAGTAAACGCGTGTGAAAAAGGAAGGAAAAAAATATAATTATTAAAATAGATGACGTAGCAAATGACCTGAACATACGGAATGTTACAGCAGGTTCGTTGCACCAATTCCCATTATCAAACACACCCCGAATAGCTAAGTGGGACCTCTTCTTGTTAATGATACCATGAAAGAATCTTGAGTTCTCGTCTCCTTCAATAGCCCACTTAATTTTAGACTTCTGCCTAGCATCACGGGAAGTCATATTATTCATCTCATGAAGTTGTCTAGACAGCTCCACTCTTTTTAAAAGAAGCTCACCATCTACATTACCATCATCCAGTAATTTATCAATTTCGCCTAACTCTTTAACAATAGAGTTCCTGCTCCCAAATTGTTCTGCTTTTCTCTAAGACTTGTACAATTCACGGTTTTAGCAATAAAAAGATTCAGTGTATAACTTGTAATTAAAGTTAATTAAAGAAATTTTATGATTTCAAGTAATGTTCATATTTGTCTAAACAATCTCACTACTATGATTTGGGACAAATGTTTGAACATTCAATAGACATTATTATATGAATAACATTGGATATATATAATTATAAAAACTAGTGGTAATTGGATTAGAAAAGTATATAAAACATATTATATACATAAATTAATTAAAAGATCATATAGGGTCAGTAGGATCATCTCACGAATTTCAAACAGGTAGATTTATAAGTAATTTTTTCATAAAAATACAAATGACGACTCATTACCGAAAAGGTAAGAAACTTGTTAAACGGAAACTAAACTAAACAAGTTACGTTAAAAACGATTTAACTTAATAAACGGAGTTTAATAAAATAATTTTTATAAAATTAACTAATATCAAACAGCTATTTATTACATTTTTAAACAATAATACATATTTTTAGGATTCCAAAATGATAGACTCGAATTTTCAATTAATATCCGTAACGAGTTTATGAATTTCGCGAGTTTCGACAAATTATACTTTATAAAACTATTTTTATAAAATGTTACTATTCATGACAGAAAGTTATAATTTTTTGTAAACCTTAAAAAATTATAGTAACTTTTCAAAATGAGAAACTTCCTCGAAAGAATCTTAAAAAACGAGCTATAACGAAAAAAACCCGACATATACGGTTTTACGACACAAAATACGATTTAATAAAAGCCACGTCTAATTGTGAACAGTAACATTCTGTTCACCAGAGGGTCAAAAATATTGAAAATGTCAATTAATGAACATAACTCGTTTATTCTAATACGAAAAGATGGGCATGAGAAAACGTTAAAATCGGCCGTTAAAAAGCAAAAGTTTATGCTAGTTTTACTAAAACGGAATTAAAAACGTTTTACTATTAATCAAAATTTTTACAAAACATTAGGTTGTGATTGAACTATTTAAAATATACGGCAGTTATCAAAGTACTATATTATTAGGGATTATCAGAATGAGGCCCTTCGATTGCGTATCGACGAGTTGTTGGATATATACACACCGAAATTTAAATGTCCTACCTCCTCGAACGTCATGTCATGACTCTTAAATTAAGATAGCCCGAACGATATAAGATTAACACTATAAGATTATATTAAGTACTCGTACTTCTACGACCTATGATAATTAGTGTTTGCATTCAATATTTTACGTGACGCTTTTAATCACTATATATTGGATTATCCGAACCTCCAAGGTGAGTTCATAGCCCCACACATTTTACGATTTCAATGATTATACTTATGAGGGTTGAAACATGCTTTGTTTTTATAAATTGGAAGCAGTATTGATTACATTGTTGCCTAAGTACCGATAACCCAAGTTAAGCCCCATTATCATGAACTGTCCAATTGCATAGATGAGTTGGAATATACTATGTGAAGCGCGAATGTTATTAAATAATCATTCGGAAACGACCTCCCCGTTCGGTGAAATAGCTATCACCGAGAATTAACCGTTTAATAGCATGTCGAATTTAGGATGTTTTTCCGGGTTGAACATCTAATCGGCAAAATTGCAATATATAGTTTAATTGCAAGAAAGATTGTAAATGTAATCTAGTTTTGTGATGCCTGCATGTGTGCATTATCATGAAACAAGTCTGCTTGTCCTTGCCTATTTTGATATCAAACTAGAATTCACCAACATTATTGTTGACGTTATTTAAGCAATGTTTTCAGGAGGTCAATAGGCATTTCCAAGGATGTACTTGGGTTACATTTGGATTGCACGCTTAAAGAATTTAGTGTGCCTCATATGTTTGGGAAATGTATAGTCAACTTTTGAATAATTCCACAATGAACAAGTAAAGCTATATCTTTTGTATTAGTCTTTCAATTAAATCCATATGTATCATTTAAAATAACTTTTTGTGACGTTCTTATTTTATCTTGATGCCATTGATCTTGAAGTAACACCCCCGGCCCTTATTCCGCTGCGACCCGCAATAAGGGGTGATACAATTTGGTATCAAGCCAAGGGTATAGAGAACCAGTCAAAATGTTTTTCTTAGCTGACTATAACCATTTCAAACATGCATTTCATAAAAAGGTTTTTTATGAGACACAGCACTAGTTGTTTGCATTAGTTTTAGTTTTACTAGAGCTTACATGCCACACTAGTTGATTGAGCATAGTGGTACTATGATGGCAATTCAAAATATATCTTCGTGTTTATATTAAAGTACCGTATATTAATATGAGGGTATATTGTATATATTCAAAGATGAATTGCATTCTTCGCGCAACTTCTGCAATTATTGTATATAAGGTTTATTTATATAAAATAGGGGAAAATTTTTTTACACGGTAGTACGATAAGCTCGTAGTCCTAAGCGTACCTAAACAGTTAAGCTATCGAATATTTCAAATACCCTTACATCATTCCATTTATGCATAAGTGCATATCTGTAATTACCAAAACACCACCTTATATAATATAATTTAAATAAGTTAAGTTATGCTCGCTGCAAGCGTATTTTTCATTATTAGACGATTCCTACACGTCTTTTTAATAAATCCGACATGGAGATTCCATGAAGCCTACTGATGAGAACTAGAGGAAGGAATAAGGATCAACCTTTTCTGCTGATGCCTCACCTACAACACTTATCACCATGCTTACATTGCTGCCTCAAGATCCGGAAGAGGATAAGGAGGACCCTGAGAGAGATCCAGCTGACTATTTTTTAATTTATTTATAAATATAATTTCCAATTAACAAATAATTTTTAATATAATAAAAAACCCATCAAGCCTGCCGATGATAAGACCATTATGATAAATGAGTCACTGATGACGAACAACGATGATGATGATGTTGAGAAGGATGAGGAGGATAAGGAGGAGGAGGAGCATCTAGCTCCGGCAGACCCTTCTGCTGTACCTACAGATGACCCTGTCCCCTCAAGCTGAGGATGCAGAGGCAGTTACGACTGATGAGTCTGCTCCTAGGCCACCCACACCATATCATTTTGCTTTCTGAGACCAAATCCCGTACTGTACGGATGTCTATTTAATGCCATACTCCACAATCACCATCTGCTGAGACATGCATTACCGGTTGCTGCCTCCACTAACCTCAACTTCACCACCACCAAAGAATGTCGTCATTCAAAGATAACATAAGAGTCTACAATCTAGAATCTTGAGAAGCACCCTGGCTCATAAACAAATAGATTAGTCAGTGTAGTTCCTTTTGTATTGTATCCCACTAAACTTGAGTAATACTCGGTTGGTATGTTAATAAAAACTTGTACTCTATTACTCAAGAGAAAACGATTATTAAGTATTCAACTTACGCTGTTGGTATGATCATACACTGGACGATGGATTTATTTATGCTATGGTTGCTGTAATCTTACTACTCTTATGCATAATCGTGGTCTCACCTTACTACTTGTTGGGATCACGGAGGTCATGATTTTCCCTGAATAACTTCAATATACATTAGTACCCGTGATTTCCAGTAAACAATGACAACTTTAATCAGGGGATGAGAGTTGAGGAAATTGACGGTTTGTAACCCAGGCGAGTGTCTAATGCATCGAGGCTATTGCCATTTTAATTGAAGACGAAAACCAACATGGCCCGTAGTCAATCAAGACCAACCGAAACAGACAGAATGCAAGGTATCAGGGAATGCTATCAACAAGAGAAAGTGGGAAGGTAACCACAATGGCAAATGAACTATAAAAGGGCGGGAATTGCCAGAAGTTTGACCACATGACCCTAAGTGTAGAATCCTACTGTTGCTAAATCAACGAACTCACACCTGTTATAGAGGTGTGGAAGTCTGAGACACATCAAAGTAAGTGTCCAATAGGGAAGTTTCAAAACGTGTAGACATAAAAAGATCAGCACTCTTTTACTGAACGCCAGCGAGAACAAGAGAGAGTTAAAAACACTTCCAAGAACAAATCCAAACCAAACAACACCGAACAAGAGCAAAATACTGCAAAGACTACGCAGCAGGCACAGGGAGAAAGAAATATTATGGGGTCCAAGCCGTAGTGCCCGTAAATACAACAATCCCTCATAGATGTCCATGTCCTCCCAAATGCCACAGTGCAACATAGTGGCCATACTGATCCATAACTGTAAGAGACCTACAATGACAATACTACTAACAACTAAGACAGCGACCCAATGGGGATTTAAGTCATAAGGTTAATTGCTATGAATTGTGGGAATCAAGGGCCATTTATTTTTTTTTATTTTCTTTTTTTTTTTTTCTCTTTATTTTCTTTTTTTTCTACAAATGGAATAGCCAGAAGCGAAAGAACCAAGTCATAAAAACCAAATTGAGGTACTAGAGCACATGGAGGGTGCATTACCTCAAGATGAGGAGAAACCTATCAAAACCCTAATTAAGGATGAGATGAAGCTTAAAAGAGAAAGTTGGCTCGCCGGATCCTAGCCAACCCTAAGATGGAGCTATCTTCAACTTATTTCCTTAGAGTTCTCGTTGTACTTTCCCTAAATTTCCTTTAATATTTTTTAAACAAATACTTTCAAATTATCTACAAAATACATATAGTGAGAATTTCGTTCAATATTAACTTAGGTTCCTTAATTTCCTCCATCCAAACTACTCTTACGGCAATCTCATTGAACTCTTTAACGCTATTTTGAACGAAAATGAGCAATGCCTCGTTAGCCCCTCCATTATACATGCCTGATCAACTATGTAAAATTCAGGAAGATAATCATACCCGTCTAGAGTAGTCACTCTTAAAAACCTCTTGTTAAGGAAACAATTTTCCTACTATACCGTGTTTTGTGTGCGTATTCAATAAACGCGTTTACTCTTGGAAATCCAATTAGTAACCATATCAACTAAGCAACCTTCACTCCGTCTTACTTAAAATTGTCATACAATCTTATACAAAATCCTAAGCCGAGAACCAATCACAATACTCGTCGCCCGATGACAATTCGCTATATCGAATTTGCTCGCTATAAGAGAATTTACAAAATCACCCCCATTCAACTAAACTTAATGCACATCAATTTTCGATACTTAGAGCGTACGTTTTTCGATGACATAATCCGTATGGATTATTTGGCAACAATACCAAGCGTCATTGTGTGTGCCAAGAAGATTGCCCGCATTCCCTGGGGAAATGAAACCTTAATCATACATGATGATGGAAGTAATTAGGGAAATGCGACACGATTAAACATCATTTCATGCACTAAAGCGCAGAAGTACATGGAAAAAGGATTTCCTATCTTTTTGACACGTATCACTGCAAAAGAGGTCGAAGACAAGTCGGAGAAGAAGCGACTTGAGGACGAACCACTCAGTCAGACTTTCCAGAAGTATTTTCCTGAAGACTATGCCTGGTCTCCTCCGACTCGACAGTGGAGTTTTTCAAATTGATTTGGTACCTGGTACTGCACCTGTGGCACGAGCACCTTATCGATTGGCGCCTTCCGAGATGAAAGAGTTATCTGAGCAACTGAAAGAGCTGTCCGACAAAGGCTTTATAAATACCCAGTTCCTCACCTTGGGGAGCTCCGGTCTTGTTTGTCAAGAAGAAGGACGGATCATTCCGGATGTGCATTGATTACCGGGAATTGAATAAACTAACGATGAAGAACCGTTATCCGCTCCCAAGAATTGATGATTTATTTGATCAGCTTCAAGGGTCGAGTGTCTACTCGAAAATCGACCTAAGGTCAGGTTATCACCAATTGAGGGTTCGAGAAGAAGACATTCCGAAGACTGCCTTCAGAACTCGTTACGGCCATTACGAATTTCAAGTTATGCCGTTTGGTTTGACAAACGCACCTGCTGTGTTTATGGACCTCATGAACCGAGTGTGCAAACCTTATCTGGACAAATTCGTAATTGTCTTTTACTGTCATATTTGATCTATTCCAAGAGCAAGCAAGAGCACGAAGAGCATCTGAGATAATATTGGAGTTGTTGAAGAAAGAGGAGTTGTATGCAAAATTTTCCAAATGTGAATTTTGGATCCCCAAAGTACAGTTCCTCGGTCACGTGATTGATAGTGACATGGAATTCCCTGTGTCGAGATCCCAGCCAAGATTGAATCCATTAAAGATTGGACATCTCCTAAGTCACCAACGGAGATTCGTCAATTTTTAGGTCTTGCTGGGTACTATCGAAGATTCATTGAAGGGTTTTCAAAGATCGCCAAACCAATGACTAAGCTTACTCAAAAGAAGGTCAAGTTTGAGTGGGGCGATAAACAAGAAGCAGCTTTTCAACTGTTGAAGCAAAAGTTGTGCAGTGCACCAATCCTTGCATTACCTGAAGGAAGCGAAGATTTCATCGCATACTGCGACGCTTCAAAAAGGGTTTGGGTGCTGATTTTAGATGCAAAAGAAAATGTATTTTCTTATCATCACGCCATTAAAAATTTCATGAGAAAAACTATACAACTCATGACTTGAGGAACTGCAGATCAGTGGTGTTCGCTCTCAATGATCTGAGACAGACAGAACATGGTAATATGGAACTAAGTGTACGGTGTTCACCGATCACAAGAGTTTGCAACACATTTTAGATCAAAAAGAGTTGAACATGAGGCAACGCCGATGGTTAGAGTTGCTAAGTGATTATGATTGCGATATTCGTTATCACCCGGGGAAAGCAAATGTCGTTGCTGATGCTTTGAGCAGGAAAGAACGAGAACCACCGTTAAGAGTTCGAGCCTTAGTCATGACTATTAGCTTGGATCTTCCCAAACAGATCTTAAATGCTCAGACTGAAGCGCGAAAACCAGAGAACCTTAAGAGTGAAGACGTTGGGGGAATGTTGATTGAAAATGCTAAATTTCCAGAAGCGATTAGAGAATAAAAGTTGGAACCACGTGCGAATGGAACCCTATGCCTCAATGGCAGAAGTTGGCTACCTTGTTATGGAGATTTGCGGACTGTAATCATGCACGAATCCCACAAATCAAAATACTCTATTCATCCGGGTTCCGACAAAATGTACCAAGACATGAAGAAGCTATATTGGTGGCCCAACATGAAAGCCGACATTGCCACCTATGTTAGCAAGTGTTTGACCTGTGCTAAGGTCAAGGCCGAACATCAAAGGCCATCAGGATTGTTGGTACAACCTAAGATCCCTGAATGGAAGTGGGACAACATCACCATGGATTTTGTCATAAAGCTTCCTAAAACATCCCAAGGCTATGACACAATTTGGGTGATCGTTGACCGGCTCACTAAGTCTGCGATCTTCACACCGATGAGAGAGACCGATCCTTTGGATAAACTAGCAAGATTGTACCTAAAGGAGGTGGTCACGAGACATGGAATACCTGTTTCAATCATTTGTGATCGTGACCCGAGATTCGCATCTAATTTCTGGAGGTCACTTCAGAACGCTTTGGGTACTAATTTGGATATGAGTACAGTAACATCCATAAACAGACGCGCAAAGCGAGAGGACCATATCAAACTCTCGAGGATATGCTGGCGAGCTTGTGCAATTGACTTGGAAAGGGGTAGGGTTCAAAAACCATTTGCCATTTAGTAACGATTCTCAAAGAAACTAATAGTCTATCACGCTAGCATCAAGGCCCGACCATTTCTCGAAAGCACTTTATGGTCATAAATTCGTCACCTATTTATTGGAACTGAAGTTGGAGAAGCTCAATACTCAGTCCAGAACTAAATTCAAGAGACCACTTAGAAAATCATCCAGATCAAGCAAAGGATTCAAGCACGCTCGTGATTGACAAAAAGATTAAGCCGATCGAAGCGTAAACCAATGAATTGCAAGTCAGTGATAAAGTTATGCATAAAGTTTCACCTGGAAATGGGTTCGTACATTTTTTGGCAAACGGGGAGGAATTAAACACTAGGTATGTTGGACCTTTAATGTGTTAGAAAAGGTGGAGAGGTTTCTATATAATCTTGAACCTTCCGAAAAAAATTGAGCAGAGTTCAAAAGTACATTCCATTTGTCCAACCTAAAAAGGTCATGCCGACGAGCCATTAGTCGTTCTTGGATGGGGGAGGAGGGGGGGGGGTGGGGGGGGGGGGGGGGGGGGTGGGTGGACTTAATTCGGACGACAAACTCTATTTTGTTGAGGAACCATTAGAAATAGTGGGCTGTGAAGTTAAACGGTTGAAGCGAAGTCAGATCCCATTAGTCAAGGTTCGATGGAACTCCAAGAGAGGTCCTGAGTTCACGTGGGCAGCTGTGAAGACCCTACCTTCACGAAGAAATATTCCACCCCTCTTCACCAAGACCTCACTGTCGTCAATGCTGCACATGAGCCTTGAGGCCATGGCTTCCGACTAATGGGGGAAGTCTATAACACCCTGTGTTTTCAAGTCATTGACGACGTCGATAAATCCGCAATGTACCTTTTGTATTGTACGCATTTGCTTTAAATCATAAATGTTAAGCTAAATCGCGTAAGCTAAAAATTAGTGTTCAATGTAAACGGGCATCAAACAATTAAATGTTTACATCAAACAAGGGTTAAGTAATTATTTTGAGGATAATTATTAACTTTGTTCATTTTATTTTTATCGGTTTACTAAAGTGTATACTTTCGCGATAAAAGTGCGTTTATCTGCACTCCCGGAACCACCAACACTTTTCTAACCATCAACAAATACCCACATTTATACCCAATACTCAAAAACTACAAAAATATATCATGTATATCATATATATGCCGAATTTATGGCAAAGATATAAAGAAAATCTTCCATTTGGTCAAATGTACATCTCTTTCATTAATACCTAGCCCATGCCTTCTCATTAAACCACCATACCTTGTCTCTTTGACTTAGACCAGAGACCTAACCAATTACCCTAGACCCTTACTTCTTGTTCTCCTTGAACAAAGTCTTGCACTATATATGATACATGTATCTTGTGATGAGAAAGAAATACAAGTAAAACACTTGATAAAAAAATCAAAATTTTCTTCCCTTTTTCTCTCTATATTGCTTCGGCAATAAATCACCACAAAGACCCAACCATACAAACTTTGCTACACACCATTATAACACACTCTTCTATAACATATCTAAGATACCTCAAAGTATTTTCAAGCCTTGATTAATTATTTTCAAGTAAATAATCAAGAAAAAGCAGATAAGGGTTTTCTTGAGAAACTCTAGGTTTCTTAAGTCAACTTGTGATTTAAGGCCTAAACACGGGTTTATGTCATGTGTTTCTCATCACATCACACTATCATATGGTCTACTTTAAACCTTTATGCTTTAAGGTTTGATGAGTTTTTTTTTTAATGTATATAAGTGCTATATATGAAATCAACCCTTATGGAAATACTTTTGGAACTGAATAATATAAATTTTACTTGTGATTATGAATTTTGTACACTTTTCTCACATATTATGATTTGGTAATATCATGAAAATAAAGATATATAAGTCTTGTACAATCTCGGTTTTAAGCATAAAATCGTTCATGTAAAACTTGGTAAATAAAAGATTAATTAAGAAAGTTTTATGATTTCATGTAAAAGAATCCTATAATTTGTGATCTAGAAGAACTTAGACAAATGTGAACTTATGGACATTAATTATAATGTATAACATATGATATAAGTATAAATTATAAAAGACTAGCGAGTAAAAATCAGTGAGGTTGAAAAGTATATAAAACATATTAGAATAAATAAATATATAAAAGATCAATATATTGCAGTAGAGTTTTCGAATTTCCAACACAGGGATTTATATATTTTTTATAAGATAATACAATTTGACGACGATTCCGAAAAGTGTAAGAAACTTGTTAAAGGATTAATAACGAAAAAGTTACTTTCAAAACGAGTTAATACGTTATTTAAACAGAGTTTATAAATAATATATATTTTTAGTCATTTCCAAAATGATAAGAATCGTAATATTTCTAATTAATAAACGAACGAGTTATAATTTCGCGAGGTTTACTCAATTAATACTTTTATAAAAGTTACTATTCATGACAGAAAGTATATATTTTTGTAACTCATATAATTATAGAACTTTACTAAATCTACATGAACGTCCACGAAAGAATCGTTAAAAAATGGAGCTATAACGAATAAAAATACGACATTTACGGTTTACGACAACAAATCCGATTTAATAAAAGTCACGTTCTGATTGTGAACAGTAAAATTGACTGTTCACCAGAGGGTCAAAATCTTGAAAATGTCAAATTATGAAACACGTTCTTAATACGAAAAAGATGGGCCATGATAAACGTTAAGAACGTGCTAAAACGCAAAAGTTTATGCTAGTTTTACTAAAACGAAATTATATACGTTTTTTAAATCATAAACAAAATTTACCAAAAACCATAGTTTATTGTTATTGAACTATGTAAATAATATGGCGTTATCAAAGTTACAATATTACTAGGGAGTTTCATAATGAGGCCTCATCATGGCGTATCGACGAGTAGTTGGATTTACGATTTAAAGTTTCATAAACTCCTCGAACGTCATTGTCATGACCACTTAAAATAATGGATAGCCCGAATGATAGTACGATGTAACAACTATAAGAATTATATTTAAGTACTCGTAACTTATTACACCTCTATGATAATTTATGTTGTCCTTCCAATCTTTACGTGACGCTTTATCTGCGATATTTGGATTATCAGAACTCAAGGTGAGTTCATAGCCCCACATTTTTATGATTTCAATGATTTATAATTATGACGAGGACTTATTGAAACATGCTTTGTTTTATAAATAGGACCAAGTAATTGATTACATGTTTGCCTAAGTTACCGATATACCCATTAACCCATATCATGAACTGTTAATTGCCATAGAAAGTAGTTGGGAATTACACAAATATTGAGAGCGCGAATGTTATTTAATAGATCTATTCGAGAAACGACCTCCCCGTTCGGGTGACTAGCTATCACCGAGAACAAACGTTATAGCATGTCGAATTTAGATTGTTTTCGGGTTGAACATCTAATCGGGCAGAAATTGCAATATATAGTTTAATTGCAAGAAAGATCGTCGAGCTTCAGTGTCATGAGCATTAGTGTAAAATTAATCTATATTTACAGTGATGTCCTGCATGTGATTAGCACTTAACACGAGAAAAATTCTTGCGGTCCATGCTATTTTGATTTAACAAACCAATGATTCACCACCTTAATGTATGGATCATCTTTAAGCACAGTTTTCAGGATATCAATAGGCATGGGATTCCAAGGCTGCATTTGGGTTCCAAATTTGGATTGCACCTTAAAGATTTAGTGAGCATATATTTTGGGAAATTATTGTCAACTATTGAAAATATTCAACAATGAACAAGTAAACTATATGCTTTTGTTTACGTCTTTCAATTAAATCAATGTATCCTTTTAAACGACTTGTTTTGTGCGTTCTTATTTAATCTTTGTGCAATGATCTTGACGTAACACGCCCCGGCCCCTTATTCCAACGGCGCCCCAATTTGGGGGTGTTACAAGAAAGATCTGTACACACTCGGTTTTTGTGTAAAATAACTACATATAAAATCTAGTGATTATGGATTATTCAATAAAATATGGGTTTATTATTGTAAAATAAAAGACTTGTAATGTTTGGGACAAAAAGACCATGAAGGAGACATGGATTTAATAAACATATGATATATGACATAATATAAATATACAGGCACATAAGATGAATTTTGGTGACATACCAAAATGATTAAATAAAGGAAAAAAAGGTTGAGAAATTGGACTGTATCATCAACTAGCACAAAACATTCTGTCCATAATCGGTATAAGACAACTCAATTATCTTTTAAAAAATATCAAAAATAAATACTTATCACAACGATTCCGAAAAAGGTAAGAAACTTGTTAAACGGATTAATAACGAAAAAGTTACGTTAAAACGAGTATACGTTAATTAAACTGAGAGTTTAAAAAATAAATTATCAACATAATTTATATCAAACAGCAAGTTTGATATTTTTTAACAAATAATACATAATTTTAGGATTCCAAAATGATAAGAAATCGTAATTTTTCAATTATAACGAACGAGTTATGAATTTCGCAAGTACGACAATTAATACTTTTTATAAACTATTTTATAAAAGTTACTGTTCATGACAGAAGTTATATTTTGTGTACACCTCACTAAAATTATAGAATCTTTCAATTACAGATCGTGCTCGAAAAATCGCTAAAGACGGAGCAATAACCGAATAATAATACACATTTCCGATTTTACCGACAACACATCCGATATTAAAATAAAACTTACGTCAGATGTGAACATTAAAAGCGTTACTGTTCACCAAAGTATTTTGGTGGGGGTGGGGGGGGGGGTGAAATAAAAGTGAAACAGAGGCGAAGTGTCAAAATACGGAAAATGTCAAATTATAAAACTCTACTTAAAACGAAAAGATTGGCAAAAGAAACGCAAAGAAACGGAATAGAAACGTGAAAGATATGAACGATTTTACCAAAAGTATGTTATAAACATTTTTAATCCTTATAAACATGTTTTCACTAAAACATTTAGATGGTGATTTACTTATATAGCCTTATGCATGGTAGGAGTACTTAATGTGAATTAGTACTTATTCGACCTTAATAATAATTGAGGTTTGCATTTTGATCAATCTGCTTGGCGCGTTAATTTGTGATATAACATGCATCAATTCACTCAATGCTTATATAGCCCCACGTTTTACATGTTTTTTGTTTATAAAGTTTTTGTGTGAAAAACAAGCAATGCTTTACAAATTATTGGACATAAGTGGATAAGTTTCAATATTATGATTACTGGTTGCCTAAGTAGCGATAACCCAATCTGAGCCCAAGAGGCATGAACTGTCCATTACGTGGACTGTGATCGCGACAAGTTTATAATAGATCTATGTAGGTTTGACAATCTCGTTCGGGTTGATTTAGCTTTCACTGGACAAACGAACGTATACCATTGCGAATATAGGATGTATTGCGGTTAGAACATCACCACGTGCAATGTAGGCCATAATATGGTATTCACACAGTCAAGCATGCAGTAGTCCCATGAGCTTTAGAGCAACTAAATTAACATTTAATATGATTTCTGCATCTGTTGTATTATCATACACTTGGAAATCTTTGTGGTCCCTACATATATATGAGTATCAAACCTATGAATTCTCCAACATTATTTGTTGACGTTTTTATAGCAATTTTTTTTCAGGGAATCATTAACAAGAGGTACAAGGATACATTGTGGTTGCCTGATTAGGATTTCCATATCATTAAAGATTTGTCCGAAATACATTTTTGTATAACTGTATGTGCTAGAATCTTGTACTTGAACAATGTGGAACAAGTGAAAGCTTCGTTCTTATGTAACAAAAAACATTATTAAAATCCAATGTATCAGTTTTAAACGACTTTTTGGTCGTTCTATATACATCTTGTGTTATTGATCTGAGAAGTAACACGCCCCGAACCCTTATTCCGCGGCACCTAATTTTTGGGGGTTTTTACAGATTGGTATCAGTAGGCCAAGGTTATAAGAACCAGGTCAAATGTTTTTTGCTGTACTATAACTGTTTTTCAAACAACGAATTCATACACGGGGTTTTACACGGGACATAAATAATGTGCATACATCATCAACCACTACTTTGTTTGCATTAGATTGCGTTTGACTGGAATACACATCACTAATAAATTTGGACATATAGCATTTAAAATCAATGTATAAGGCTATAAGAGGTCTTATATATATACTCCAATACGCGCAATTCTGCTATTCACAAAGTAGTCATGTCAGCGATTCCCAGTTACCTCATACTTTCTGTCACTCTGAGCACTATCATGGATAATCCCCTCGGAGGAACCTTACGAGGAGGCAGCCAGGTAGCTACTAAGCATGCCACACATTCCCTCAGAATATATACCTGATCTCATGGAGCTGGAGGATCATGTACCAGTGTATATTCTGGAGCCTGAGCATCCTGAGGACTTAGTGCCAGCTGAGGATGAGGCACCTACACCTCCACTACCACCATTCTTTTTCTCTCCATGTATTCGACCCCTTAGTCCTAGAGCACTCGAGGTTGAGATAAGAGATGTAGCATCAGCCCTCTATCATTTACTACACCCATCAGGGACCCCACCATTGTTACCTATCCCTCTACCTGCACCATCTACTAGTCGTAGAGCTGATATTCCCGAGGCTGACACGCCGCCTCAGAAGAGACTATTACTTACTACTCCCAGACCTGGGTGTGAGATTGGGGAGAGTTCTGCTACTGCTGCTGCGAAACAGCCAGGACCCACTATAGAGACCAGACTCCGAGATACTAAGAGGAGGATGATGACCGCCTTAGAGTTGGTCAACAGAGGAGGGTCTCCTTACCCGGTAGCTGTATTGCACTAAGAGAGTTCAGAGTTTGCTGCACGACATACACGATGCCCAAAGGGTATCGGCAGCTGTGAGAGCTACAGATTTAGGTATGAGGAGAGAGAGACTTGGCTTATGGGCCAAAGAGAGTATGGAGACCCGTCATGCCTTGGCTAGGGCTGAATCTTTACTACAGGGCATTGAGAGGCACGAGTTTTACAGTATTAGAGACTAAGTCATCGCTACGAGTGGCAGCCGGTCCGCTGCAGATGAAAAATAGGCTATTCCATCATATCATGTTACCCAGGCCCTGAGGCTGTGAAGCACGCGTTGACACGTTTGAGACACTGGTAGTCCATTTCCTCAAACTTTGTTATGATTGGTATCTAACAATGCAGTCTGTAATTTTTATATGGGTTACTCCCAGCTAGCAGGCGGTATAGATCTTTTGTTTTGGTTAGCTACCCTGTATAGATCTTTTATTTCTGATTAGCTATCCTGTATAGCCTACTAAGTATTACGGGTAACTCCCGGCTAGTAGGGCTCTATGTTGATTTTCATTTTGCAACCTAGCGATAGGGAAGCATTGTGTACCAAACAGATCATGTATATTTCCAGATTATATATGGAATGGATGTATTATGTCATGTTTATAATCGAATTTGTGATGAATGAATGTCGATTTGGTTATATCATTGTTAATCACAATTCAATTGTACATTTCACTGTGTGATGTGATCTCACTTTATTTATCATGGATTGTCATTGTCATGGGTTATATATATTATTAAATCAAACGAGGTATATGTATTTCTTTAAATGAAGAGAAAATGGGCACCAAAATGAGCCACAAGGTCAACACCGGTCACAACAACACCAGCCCCAACAGCAACCACAACCACTACAGTCACTAATGCTCAACTCCAAGCTATGATTGACCAAGGTGTCAGTGCCGCTTTGGCCGCACGTGACGCAACCAGGAATGGCATTTGACAGCTATACTTTCGGGAATGGGTGGATTAGGGGATCGAACGCGTTGCACGATAGTGCACGATACCAGGATTTCATGAAGTGCCAAACCTCTATATTTCAAGGCACTTGAAGGAGTGGTTGAGTTAAAACCCAAGGTTTGAAAGACAGGAGACTGTTTGGCCGCATACGCAACAGCATCGTTTGTAAAACGCAGGTCAAATTCTACATTTACTCTTTTTAGCAAGTGCTCTAACATGGTGAATCCCCCATGTTATGACTGTTTACACTACATGATGTTTGCATATTCAATGACTTGGGACGATACTAAGGACTGAGATGACTGAAAGTATTGTCTCACGAAACAAATGACGAAGCTTCGAAGCTGAATTGTGGAACTTGAAAAGTGATTGGGTACTGATGTGTGTCCAAGACCAACCAACGTAATCAGAACTAGCACTAGCTGTGTGTTAATATGTTCCCAGAGGAATCAGACAAAATGAAAGGTAAGTCGGTGGATTGCCCTAACGATCCCATAAGCACACATACACATGGTAGCTTCAAGGCAAAGACCATGTCAAGAAGGCTATTGAAATTGGCCACTAGGATGGACAAGAGAGTCGTACATTGCGGAAAGACAAGCTAAAACAAGAGGAAATGGTTTGAAAACACTTCCGAAAACAACCAGAAATCAACAACTACAACAAAAATAATAGGCAGAACTACAGGCCAAGGCCTACACTGCAGGCAATAGTGACAGGAAATCATACGCCCGAGTATATTCTAAACCTCTGTGTTCCAAGTAATTACAATCATGAAGGTCCTTGTCTACCTAAGTGCAGTAACTGCAAGAGGGTTGGCCATCTGGCCAGATTGTAGAAGCCAACCTGCAAATGCTAACAACAACAACAACCGCAACAAGAATAATCAGAAGGGCAACGGTTGCTATGAGTGCGACAGACTCAAGGACCATTTTAAAATAGTAAAACTGCCGACACTGTAGAAACCATGACCCGCGTGTAATCCACGCTGGAAATGACAGGGCTCCAGTCGAAGGTGTATTGTTGGTAAATTTCGGGGGTCATACCCAGACAACGTCGTTTGAGGTACGTTCCTTCTAAAAAACCTGCTATGCTTTATATCTTATTTTGATACGGAGGTGCGCGACGCACAGAATTTGTGTCAACTGCATTTAGCTCCCAAATTGACATCACACCATCTACCCTAGAATTACTATATAATGACGAACTAGCTGAAGGGGAGGAGATCTTGGGTTAAACACTATATTTAAAAGGTTTTGCAATTAAACTTCCTAAACACCAACTCAATGTAAACTTACTGCCTGTAAACTTGGTAGTTTTTCGATTCAATAAGCGTTAATGGAATTGGCGGGCGAAATACCAAGCGGTCATTGTGCTGGCCGAGAAATTGTTCCCATTCCAGAGAAATAAAACCTATAATCATACACGGTGAATGGAAAGTACCCATGGAACTGTACCCTATTAAACATCATTACCGTGCCCAAAACCAGAAGTACAGGAAAAAGGGTTTTCCCTAACCTTTCTGTCTACAGTCGTTACAACAAAAGAAGGTTTGAAGACATCGGAAGGAGAAGCGACTTGAGGACTACCAATATTTCAAACTTACTTGACGTATTCCCTGAAGACATGTCGGGTCTCCTCCGACTCGACAAGTGGTTATCAATTGAATATGGTAACCGTTGGCTAGCACCTGTGGCCACGGGCAGCCCCCCTCACACTTAAATCGATTGGCGCCTTCCGAAATGAAAAGAATTCTCGAGAACTTGAAAGAGCAATCCAAAAAGGCTTTTCTATAAGACCCAGTTCCTCACCCTGGGGAATTTTCCGGTCTTGAGTTTGTCAAGAAGAAAAGATGGGATCATATCGGATGTGCCCCAAATATTACCGGGAATTGAATAAACCTAACGGTGAAGACGCGTTAAACCGCTCCCAAGAACAAGTCTAGCGATGATTGTATTTGATCAGCTCCAAGGGTTTGAGGTGTCTAACTCGAAAATCGACCTAAGGTCAGGATATCACCAATTGAGGTTCGAGAGAAGACATTCCGAGACTGCCTTACTCAACTCGTTAGGCCATTAACGAATATTCAAGTATTATGCAGTTTGTGTATTGACAAACGCCCTGTCGAATTCATGGACCTTATGGATCGGGTATGCAAACCATAATCTGGAAAGAAATTGGGATTAGTCTTTATTGGACGGATAATCTGATAGTATTAAGAAGAAGTAAGGAAGAACATGAAAAACACCTTAAGCAAATCTTAGAATTGCTTAAGAAGGAGGAGTTGGTAAGCCCAAGTTTTCCAAATGTGAATTTTGGATTCCCAAAGTACAGTTCCTCGGTCACGTGATCGATAGTGAAGGAATTCATGTGGATCCAGCCAAGATTGAATCCATCAAAGATTGGACATCTCCTAAGTCACCAACGGAGATTCGTCAATTTTTAGGTCTTGCTGGGTATTACCGAAGATTCATTGAAGGGTTTTCAAAGATCGCCAAACCAATGACTAAGCTTACTCAAAAGAAGGTCAAGTTTGAATGGGGCGATAAACAAGAAGCAGCTTTTCAACTGTTGAAGCAAAAGTTGTGCAGTGCACCAATCCTTGCATTACCTGAAGGAAGCGAAGATTTCATCGCATACTGTGACGCTTCAAAGAAAGGTTTGGGCGCTGTGTTGATGCAAAGAGAAAAGGTGATTTCTTATGCATCACGCCAGTTAAAAATTCATGAGAAGAACTATACGACTCATGATTTAGAACTTGGTGCAGTGGTGTTCGCTCTCAAGATCTGGAGACATTATTTATATGGAACTAAGTGTACGGTGTCACCGATCAACAAAAGTTTGCAACACATATTTAGATCAAAAAGAGTTTAAACATGAGGCAACGCCGATGGTTAGAGTTGCTAATTGTTACGATTACGATAATCCGTTATCACCGGGGTAAAGCAAATGCCATTGCTGATGCTTGAGCAGGAAAAGAATCGAGAACCAACCGTTTAAGAGTTCGGCCTCAGTCATGACTATTAGCTTGGATCTTCCCAAACAGATCTTAAATGCTCAGACCGAAGTGCGAAAACCAGATAACATTAAGAGTGAAGACGTTGGGGGAATGTTGATTGAAAACGCTAAATTTCCAGAAGCGATTAGGATGGAAAAGTTAGAACCCCGTGCGGATGGAACGACTGGTGAAAGAAAAGAGTATGCTGGAACTCTACCGCTGTGCAACAAGTGCAAGTTTCACCACAATGGCCCATGCACTGTAAAATGCGCAAACTGCAAGAGGGTCGGTCATTTGACCCGAGACTGTTGGAGTTCTGCTGCTACTAATAATCAAAGAACCCTCACTTGTTATGAATGTGGGAACCAAGGGCACTACAAGAGTGATTGCCCAAAATTAAAGAACCGAAACCATGGAAACCAAGCTGAAGGTACTGGAACACATGGAATGGTGCTTGCCTTAGGAGGAGGAGAAACCGATCAAGACCCTAACAACATTGAAGACGAGATCGAAGCTTAAAAGAGAAAGTTGTCTCGCTTTGCCTAATAAATCCTAAGTTGGAACTATCTTAGACTTTACCTCCTTAGGAGTCCTCGTTGTATTTCTCTTAAATTTCCGTTGTACGAACAATTTCAAATTACCTATCAAATCAATGTGTTGTGAAAATTTCGTCAACCTTACTTTAACTTTCTACTTTGAAAGTCAAATTATAACACTATTTTGACGAAAATGAGCATCGCATCGTTAGCCCTCAAATATACATAGCCTGATCAACTATGTATAATTCAGGAAGGACCATGCCATGCTGAGAGTAGTCACCTTAAAACTGCTCGTCGAGAAAACAATTTTCTATTTATATCAAGTTTTGTGTACGTATTCATAAAACATATCTATCACGAGGAACCAAACTAATAATCCTGATAACTAAGTAAACTCTTACACCATCTTACACTGAAGTCGACATCAAATCCTAAGCCAAGAAGCCGAGACACATCACTAGTCGCCTAGGACAATCCACTATTAAACTTACTCGCTAAAGGAGTTACGCCGATGTGAGACGTAAGCTAGTAGAATTTCAAGTTGTCCACCGAGTTATGCTTAAGGTATCACCTTAGAAAGGAGAAGTACGCTTTGGCAAACGGGGGAAGCTAAACCCCAGGTATGTTAGACCATCCAAGGTGATGGAAAAGGTTGGATCTGTTGCTTACAAAGCTTGAGTTTCCTCAAGAGCTGAGCAAGGTTCACAATATGTTTCACGTATCCAACTTGAAGAAGTGCTACGCCGACGAACCATTAGCCGTGCTGTTGGATGGACTTCATCTTGATGACAAGCTTCATTTTGTTGAGGAACCATTAGAAATAGTGGGCCGTGAAGTTAAACGGTTGAAGCGAAGTCGGATCCCATTAGTCAAAGTTCGATGGAACTCCAAGAGAGGTCCTGAGTTCACATGGGAACGTGAAGACCAATTCAAGAAGAAATACCCACACCTCTTCACCAAGACCGCATCGTCGTCAAGTGCTGCATCGTGAGCCTTGAGGACAAGGCTCGTTTAACGGGGGAAGTCTATAACACCCTGTGTTTTCAAGTCATTGACGACATCAATAAATTCACAATGTACCTTTTTGAATTGTACGTGTTTGCTTGAAATCATAAATATTAAGCTAAATCGCGTAAGCTAAAAATTAGCGTTCAATGTAAACGGGCATCAAACAATTAAATGTTTACATCAATCAAGGGTTATATAATTATTTTGAGAATAATTATTAACTTTGTTCATTTTATTTTTATCGGATACGTAAAGAGTATACGTTTCGCGATAAATTGCGTTTAGACACTCCCGGAACCACCAAAACTTTTTTACGCTTCAACAAATACCCACATTTATACCCAATACATAAAAGTTGGAAAAATATATCATGTATATCATATCTATGCCGAAATTATGGCAAAGATATAATGAAAATCATCCATTTTGGTCAAACATGCACCATACTTCTTCATGACACACCATACCTTGTCTTTTGACTAAAGACCATAACTATGGCCATACCTAAGACTAAGAGACCATCCCTTGCACCTTACTTTGACTCCTAGACCATACCTTGCACCATACTTGCATCTATACATAAGAGATATAACACTTTCATACAATAACACTTAGTAAATTTTCAAAATCTTTCTCTCCCCATCTCTATAATGCTACGGCATTGTTCAAGCACTCTACCAAATCCATAGCAATTTTTATACAACCCATACACTCCTATACACATCTATCCTAAGGCGTTCTAAGGTGTTTTCATCCATTGAATCACCATTTACAAGTATTAATCAAGAAAAACAAGATTAGGGTTTTCTTGAGAAAACTAGGGTTTCTTAAGTGCAAGCTTTGGTTTTAAGGCTAAACACGGGTTTAGCATTTGTTTCTCATCATCATCATACATCATAAGGTCTATTTTAAACCTTTATGCTTTCATGTTATGAGTTTTTATATATATGATGTGCTATATAGTGAAATCACCATTAGGAATACTTTTGAACATGAAAAATATAATTTTTCTTGTGAATATGATTTTGTACACTTTCTCACATACTATGATGATGGTAATATCATGAAATAAAGGATATATAAGTCTTGTACAATCTTGGTTTAAGTATAAAAAGTTCATATGTAAAAATCACATGAGAATTTTTTCTGAGTGATTGAAAAAAAAAATCGAAAAAGTTCGTTGAAATTATATGAATGCCCCTCTATAGAAAGATGATTTAATTCTCGTCGGCGATGGTAGTGTCGTTTGTGAAACGATAACGGCTTTGTGAGATAATTTTAATTTTTAAAAATAGGGTGAAAGTGGGTTTTTTAATTAAAATTAAAATAAATAATTAATCTAAAACCATTAGATAAAAATAAAATGGATGGATAAGATGAAGCGGTTTTGTTCATTTTTTTGACCATTTCCTTATGGAACTTTTCTCTTTGAGGATAAATAATTAACTTTGTTCATATTATTTTTATCCGGATACGTAAAGTGTATACGTTTCGCGATAAAATGCGTTTAGGCACTCCCGGAACCACAAAAACTTTTCTACGCTTCAACAAATACCCACATATATACCCAAATACATAAAAACGAACAAAATTATATCATACATATCATGTGTATGCCGAAATGTTTGCAAGTTATACAAGAAACTCTTCCACTTTGGTCAATGTACATCATATCTCATTAAAGCTACACCATACTTTGTCTCTTTGACTCATAAACCCATCCCTAAGACCAATCACCCATCCCTAAGACCAAAGACCATCCCTAGGACCTTAGCATGTCCCCTTGACTTGTCCTACACCTTATATACTTGTATCCTCTAGTAAGAGAAGTCATACATGCTTAAACACTTACCAAAAATCACAAAACCTCCCCTTTTGGCTCCATATAGCTCACGGCACAAACCAAGGCCCCAACATAATCCATACAAAATTTTATTCAACCTATACACTTCTATACACATCTATCCTAAGACATTCTAAGGTGTTTCCATCCATTGAATCACCATTTGCAAGTATTAATCAAGAAAAGGAAGCTAGGGTTTTTATTAAGAAAATAAGGGTTTTCTTAAGTGCAAGCTTGGGTTTTGAGTCTAAACCACGGTTTAACATTCATTTCTCATCTCATACATCATCCCTAAGGTCTTCTAAAATTCCTTTATGCTTTTTATTATCATTATTTTATGGGTTATATGTTATATATGGCTAAATCACCACTAAGAACTTTTAAATATGTAAAAAGCTTAACAATCTTTATGTTTATGCATTTAATGCACTTTTTCTTATGTCATATGATCATAAATATCATGAAGTAACAGGATCTATAATTATGATAAACAAGTTGTTTTAAGTATAAACATGTTAGTTAAAATTAAGGGTTTATAAAGTTAATAAAACAAACCTTTTTATAAATCAATACACTTGGTAATAAACGAGTTTTTATTTTCGTGTTTTCATACAGTAGGAGTAAGCTAATATAAAAATAATGCGCCTATGACATCCAAGAATGATAAGAAACTTTTTCGAAAAACCGATTTAACAACGTCAAAAAAGATGATACGTTAATTACGATTTTACAACAAGAAATACTTTTAAATAAAAAGAACTATTATTTTTATTATTATAAAAAAAAACAAAAAAAAACACAAACACTATTCCATTACAGGCAACTTCATTTTATAAGAACATCAAAAATAGGATATAACTTTTAATACGAGATCTGTACTCAGAAACAATCGTTAAAAACGGAACTATAATGAAAAACTACACATTTTTTCGATAATTAAAGTTTATAAAAGTAATTTATAACTAGATTCAGTAAAAGTACTATTCATCAGCGGAACCCAACTTTGTAAAATATAATAAATTCTTTAATAATGGAGACGTACTCGAAAGGAATCACAAAAATCGGATTAAAACGAATAAGTAATTAAACGATTACGAGTTTTACGCTGAATTTAAAACCTAAAAACGACTAAACTAGCTGCATGAACAGTAAAACACTCATTCATCGCAGAATAATCAAAACTTGAAAATGTAATATTTTGATCACATCGTCTTAACAAATACTACGAAGACGTGGGCATAAGAAACGTCAAAATCGGCTTAAAACCAAAAGTTCTGCTAGTTTATACTAAAAAACTTAATTAATAAAACGATTTAACATTATTAAACACTATATTTAACAAAATCCATTAGTTGGTGATTGAGCTATATTATAAATATTATGTGGGTTATCGAAGTACTATATAACTAGGGAGTTTTCATAATGAGGCCATCCTTTCGATGCGTAATTGACCTAGTTGTTGGATTTTAAACGATTTAAAGTGTCCTAAACTCCACGAGCGTCATGTCAGCCCGAGCACTTTAAATAATTAAGATAGCCCCCGAAACGATTAGTACGATGGTAACAAACAAAAAGAATATATTTATTGTACCTCTTACTTACTACTGACTCTCCACTACTCTCTCGGTACTTATGAATAACTAACCTATAAGATAAATTTTAGGGTGCAATTTCGAATCCTTTTAAAAAACTATAACGTGACCTTTATATATTCATGCGATATTATTGATTAATCAGTAAACTCAAGGTGAGTTCACTATATTTCATTCATGAGCCCCCAAAGCCCCAACCACCCCCAAACCCCAGCCCCCAACCCCCCCAAACCCCAAAGCCCGTAACGTTATTTACAATTATTGTTTTTATAAAATTATTGGGTGAGAAATGCTTGTTTACAAATGCCAATTTAACAATGTTGATTACAAATTGAAAATATGCACTTCTTTTAACTTGTCATGTACCATGTGCGATGAGATACAATACATTGGTTTTAAACTTTTTGACGTAAAAACAACACATACTATACTGACTTTTAAAGAATAATTATAGAAATAATACGGATTAGCTTAAGGTTTTCCAATGAACTCTCTTGTAAATCAACTTGGAGGGTGAGCAGTGGAGGCGCGAATGGTTTAAAAAATAGATCTATTTTGGGGATTACAAAAACTACCCTAAACAAAACCCCCCTTTAACCCAAACGACCCCACAAACAACACCAACCCCCCCGTTCGGGTGATTAGCTCTCACTAGTTCGAATATCACACAAACGAAAACTTATAACATTGTCGGATTAAATTAACCGACTTTGGATTGGTGTCTTACAAAAGGGCACCAACACACTACTGCCATCAACACATGAATAAAAAACAAAAACAACAAAAAAAAAATAAAAAAACAATACAAAAAAAAAAAAAAAAAAATCAATAAAATTATAAAACCCAAAAAAACTAACAACCCGTAGTCCAAGCCACCTACGAGTGTCCACCCAACACCACCGACAACCCTACAACAGTACCACGACGCAGTTATCACACCCAAATTAAAACCAGCACTACGTGCTATACATGGCTCTAACCCACCCCCTTTATACCCGCCAACCACTTCCACCAAAACACCAACACACACAACGGACACACCCAAACTAACACACACAATCCCCACCAATCCCCCCAACATACCAAACAATTGTTTCCGAATATCACCAACACCCACACCACCACCACTCCCCCCCCCCCTCCTCCACACCCCCACCCCCCCCCCACACCAAACTCCCCAATACCACCCCCCCTCCCCCCCAACAACAGAAAAACAATGTTCACCCAAGATATCACCAAATCACCCACACACCCAAGCCTCCAAAAAAAACAACAATAAATTCACCAATAGAACCCAACACCACTCACCCAATGCCACACAAAAAGTGTCTCCACCAGATACAATCCCCCTCACACCAAACACCAAATCCTCTACATCTACACCAATCCAATCCCATCACCAACACCAATCCCCCAAAAACTAAACCAAAAACCAAAACAAAAAAAAACATAAAAAAAAAAAAAAGAAAAACAAAAACAAAAAAAAAAACTTCAAAAACACACTTCCCCCTCCCCCCCCACACACAGGTCCTCTTCCCGCCATGTGCCCATTTTCCCCGTTGCCCTGCGAAGCTGGCCGTTATTCCTGGTCCGGCCGGATGTCCCAATAAGTGCCCCCTGCGGCCGCCGGCCCGGCCGAGGCCCGGGGCCGCCGGTTTCAACAAAATGAGTAGAGCACCAGTTCAGTTCAAACGAAAGTAATTATTAGCAACAACCACAGACTAATTGAATGTTCGAGCCGAGCACCCTAATACCCCCCCCCCCACGCCCACACTCAAACACTAAAATTGTCAACCCCCAACACCAAAACCAACCAACACACCCACACCAAAAACCAACCAAACCAAACAACACCACACCAAAAAACCAACCAAATTGAACACCAACACATAACAATATTTACACCGCGACCCCAATGACCACCACACACCACCTTTAATGTCTAACCTTAAATTAATAATAGCATGAATTATCTCAGGTTGAACATAGATTGTCATGGCTATATGAGGAAAATTAAGTGGGAGTCCCAAACATTATCAAAGAATCCTTTTCCAAACGACACATAGGAGGGGAGGTCGTTCTCCCTCCCTCTTCCGTACCTAGTTCTCCTTCTCGTCATGACTTGTGCAAATGGTATTATGAAGTAAAACGCTCCCAAAAAACTCAATAGCTCCCTCTCCAGACCCCGCCAAGAAACCCGAAAACGCACATTCGTTGCGACCGCGCAATTTTTGGTGGGTGTTACAACGTACCCGGTCAAGATGTAGTTTCGCGGTAAGTAGGGTGTCGAACACTAAGAGTGGAACGTAATCTAATATTCTATCAGTATTTTAATCTATCTAGATTAGTCTAATTAATGGTTAAACCTATGCTATACATATTTACTAAGGTAAATGGGGGGGGGGGGGGTTTCCAGTCTGAGAGACTGGCCCAGGTTTTATGGGTGACAAAAACAAATTCAAAGGCAAAATAAAACACAAAAGCAACAAATAGCTGAAGATTTAGAAGAAGCGGTACAAGCCAAATAAAAGAAAAACTGGTATTAAAACCATGCTAATCCTATTAACATGCTGATTGGTTTAATAGTTTCCATGGCTGCTGTATTTTTTGGAGGCGGCATATCAATCATAACTTAGCGGGACTTCATCCGTAAGACCTAGATACGAATACAAAAAATACCCTGTCACGATATAACGGTATCCACAATAAAGCGATCTAAAGTCAATTATAATCATCCTTAGGGAATTAAAGCAGTGGTTGACCAGTTAATACCCTAAGCCCAATCATAGGGACTTTAACCCCACTAGACTGCTTGATGTTGCCTTACATGCCAGTTAGTCCACCACTCAAAGAACTAAACCAATAAATCAAGAACAATACTGGTTGAACAATATCTGGTCACAACTGCCGGTCCAACTAAGCATATAATCAAAGGTACAGACAAAGGCGTCATTTTGTTGATACCCCATTGGTCCGGGCATTAAGGCACAAACCTTGGAGAGCTATCCCGTGCATCATAGATTACTGTTAAGTCTCACTAGACCCAGTTTGAATGTAGTTCGCAAAAGGGGTTACAAAACACATAAACAAAGCATAAGGCGATAAATAACATTAAACAACGAACGATCAATTTAAACAAGCCGAAAAATCAGATGAAACCAAATCAAACATAAAATCTCATAACCTGTGCTAATACCCGAGAGGTATTAGCCCCACAATCAATGTCATGGTTACAACCTTTAACCAAACAATTAATAGATAATGATTAAAAAGGTATTGGATTAACACACGATGTCTTCAATGGAGTATATGGATGAACATGAAACCTTTGCTCCCTTGCTTCTTCAATCTTCAGAAATTCGAAGCTTTAGTGAGTAGTATACAAAGAATATAGTTTTTTGCACAACACACTGAAAACACGTAGAGTAGTTCTCTATTTTATAGTATCTCTGAAAATTGCCGATTTCGCCGTATGGGATTGACGGTATAATATAAAAAAACCGTGCCGTATCGGGGTGTTACCTTTAAGTTCGTGATAAGATCAAATTAATCATAATTAACTATGGCATTAACATTAACATTTCGTATTCTTATGATTGAATTCCACCTCGTTCATACGGCGTACAGAGGAGTTAATACGCCGTATAATCAAATCAATTATGATTAATTGCACCAATCACATTAATTTCGTATCTTTGACTGATGGCCATTGTGCATACAACGTTATAAGGGAATTTGAGTGATACGCCGAAAAGGAATGATCAATCCTCGCTATCCTTGTGATGACTGGGCCGCTAATAAGCCCCGTACTTCCTTGTTGGATACGGAGTAAATAGCAGATTGCTAACACTTCTTTAAATGTCTCGTTTAAGCTCCAGAATGCGCCTTTATTAGCTCATATTCACAAGTTAAACTCTCTGACTCCTGAATCACACCTAACACTCAACTTCAACTGCATTTGTAACCTTTAAAAACGATTAAGCCACTAATTAAATATCATTGCAAATAATTTATAAAGGAACGATCAGTGGGTCCAAAAACTAAGGGATAATGATAGGTAAAAATAAGAAGTTATTTGATGTTATCAATTAGTATTGGTGCAAGTGCATTTCAAGTATCAATATAACTGCAAATCACCCATTGCGATCGATTAACAATAACCTATCATTTAAGTGCTTAAAAACATGAAAAAAAATTCTAATAATTAGCAAAAATAGCAAGGTGTCAATTAGCCAACATCTTAAGAAAATAAAAAACTGATAGCGCATTGTTGCAAGTGCATTTTCTAAAGCCTAATACATACAAATAAAAAAATGTCTTATATCACATCTACAACTTAAACAATAAGCAATTTCCGCGAGAAAAACAAAAAAATAGAGACTGGAACCAGCCTGAAGTAACTATACAACCTGAGTACCGGCCTCTAGTGGCTTCAGATTAATGTCTAACCAAAAAACACACCACAAAAAACCCCAAGATTAAACCACAATAAACTAAATAAGATTAAAAACAAGAAAAAAAAAAAATACCATTAAACAAAACAAAAACACAAATCACTCCGGTGTGGTGGTTAATGAGAAAGTGGTGGTGTGTGGATCCGGGCCAGTGGCATGAGTGCGGCGATTGGGAGCTGAAACTCCAACACAAAAAAAAAAAATAACAAACCCCAAAATAACCAATCACAATATAAACAAGATAAATATAACAAAACAGAATTAAAAAAAAAAAACATACCCTAAACAAAAAAGTTTTCTTTGGTGCGTGTTTTCCATTGTTCTTTCCCCGGGTGTATGGGAATTTGTGAACAGAAGAAGGTATTGGTTCAACACAATTAATAGTGACTATCCACACATGAGAATCTTCATGCCAATGAGAAAAATAAATAACAAAAATCCATAGAGTAAAAAACAAAGCTTCGTCGTGCTTATCTCAGGATTTAAACGTCCCCCCTCCCAAAGCGCCACTTCCAAAACCCTACCCGTAAATCAACCCCTACAGAACTTCAATCGTAAAAAAAAACCCTTCCAGCCCTGTTCATGTCCTGTTCCCACCACCACCCAAGTATAACGTAACCCTAAAAAAAACCTCCTCCCCCACGCTTTTCCTTTCCTTGTTCCCCGTTGCTGTTCCTAAAAACACCTGAAAAAAATATACGCCAACAGTACCGCCTCCCACCCCACTAATTTCGTGCAACTTCCGTCCCATCATCTCACAACCACTACACTCCACCCCATAAAGAGATATAAATAAAAAAAACACCACATCTGTAATTCATAACACCCACCTTCCCTACAAGAAAAATCAAACCCCAACATCACACCAAGTCATATATCAACCCAAGCGAGCCCAAGCCTTGCCCAACCCCATATAATACCGAACCATGTTACAGAACAGTCCCACAACTTGTATTAGACTTACAAATCTAAAAGCCAAATGCCTTATGTCGACAAGTTGTTGAACAAACGATACTCATTTAGGAATAGGAAATAGCGATCAAAATTTCAATTGAGCCCAATTTCCATACTGGTAAAATGCCCAAGTTCTGAAAGCTATTGAGTTTGCTTTCTATCAAAATATTATGTTCTTAATCGACGGTATGAGATAGATAAACGTCCTTTTTTGATTGACATTAAATCCACAACTCAAGAACATAAATTATGATAAAACCCCTGTTCATTTCCCCTTCACAAACAGTCTTCCTTCCTTTGCCCTTCCCATCCCATCCTCTTCCTTTCTTTAAAATTTAGACTCGAGAACAAAGCGACTGATGAGGGGATGTGGGTATTTTTAGTCAAGCTATGTTGCGACCACAAATGTAGTCTCGACTTGACTATGCATTTTTATTTTTATTTTTTAATTATATATAATAAACAGGTAAAATAGTGACACTTTTATCGTCTAACAATGTTGCGACCACAAATATGGTTGCGACTTTATCATGCCTAAATGGCGGCATATAGCAAAAAAGTGGAGGGAAGTTTAACATTTCATGAAAATTTTGGGCGCCAGTTTAGAGACCGCATATGTGGTCTCTAAGTTAATTTTCCTTTTTTTATATAAAATTCAATTTATTCAATTAATAAATAAGTAGCATTTACGGTTCGGTCTATACATGAGATGCAAAATGGAGGAGGCGATATAATATCGTTATACATGAGATGTTAAACTAGCGAGTTGATATACATCTTAAACATAAGATGTTAAAACAACCGTCAAGATAATATCATGGACAAATAAAGTTAAACGGATGAGGTCGAGATGATATCATTATACATGAGATGCTAAACGGACGAGTCTAGGTGATATTATGATACAATAATTGTTGAACAGATGAGTCGATAAGACATCGTTATACACGAGATGTTAAACGGACGAGTCAATAAGACGTCGGTATACACGAGATGTTAAATGGACGAGTTGATATGACATTGTTATACATGAGATGTTAAAGGGACGAGTCGATATGATATTGTTATAAATGAGATGTTAAACGGACGAGTCGATATGAGATCGTTATACACGAGATGTTAAACGGACGAGTCGAGATTTCATGATGTCGTTATACATGAGATGTTAAACGGACAAGTCGATAAGACATCGTTATACATGAGATGCTAAACGGACGAGTCGATATGACATCGGTATACACGAGATCTTAAACGGACGAGTCGATAAGACATCGTTATACACAAGATGATGTTAAACGGACGAGTCGATAAGACATCGGTACACGAGATATAAATGGATGAGTCGAATGTATAACAACCCGCAAATTTTCATCAATGTAATTATCCATCTATTAAATTAGATGCAATGTACTATCCATCTATTATATATAAACCACCTTTTTACAGGGAAATTATATTTCCGCTTTAATCTCATACTAATCTAAAGTAAAACGAGCTCACTAACACCTACCTATGCCATCTATATCACAGCTATTTCATTCAATATGTGAAGCCAACAGTCCTAATATCAATTTAGTCAAGTACATTATCCATTTTACGTAACATTAGCAATTGTTAATCGAAAACATGCTTTAACAACGTTAAATGTGTTATAATCAAAACCCAAGCTAAATGATAATGTATACATATAAAAAAAATGTACACAAAGGTTTCAAACCATGTTTAAAAGTATCAACACAAAATATTTAAAATAAAAACTCCCTCCAAAGTCAATGACCAGTTCTTAAAAAGCACAATGTACAAGTCATTAAGCCTGACAACTAAAATAGCCGTTTAATCAACCGTTTCAATCTAGTTACTTTACCACCACTTTGGTACAAGCTACCACAACACAATAATAACAAGAAACCCTAATTACTCTACTCCTAACCCTCAAACATTATTTTAAAAACCCTAAAACCCTAAAACGAAACCCTAAACCCTAATTTGACCTTAAACCTAAAGTTAAGCCTTAAAACTTAAAACCAATCCCTAACCACTAATCCTAAACACTAAACTATAATCCTAACACTAATCCTAAACCTTAATCTACCTTAAACCCAAACCCTAGCTTGAAGAAAAACCTTAAAAACCCTAAACGAGCCTTAATCCTACCCGATACTCATTTTCCCTCCCTTTTGACCCATTTGAAAACCAAGCAACCATCCTACCACCTCTATGATCTCATAACCAGGTCACAAGCACCCTACCAAGCACCTCTAATTCATAACTTGGCCACCAAGTTGGCCACATCACCTCCCTTTTCCTCCATACAAGCCGCATGCAACAAACACCCCCTAAAAACCTTCCAACACCTCCTAGCTACTATCCTAGCCTTAAACACTCTTCCCTAGACTTCATTAGTCATCTATATGCAGATCCTGAGCCTTAATATCCAAGTTTTCTTGGGCACAAAGGCTCCTTGAGCCCTATATAAGTCAAACCAAGCACCCCATTTCAAATCATCCCCCATAACTTCTTTCTTACCCTCAAATGGAATTATAACACTTCCATAGCAGTAATATAAGTCCTAAGAAGTCCCAAAAGTAGAATACAAGTGAAGAAACCAAGTCTTGAAGCCCCGGAGTTGTTATTCTAGGCGTACGAGTGTTAAATCCCCCATTTCGACCCATTTTTGAATCCATAAGCTCAATTTAGGTTCTATAAGCTCCATTTTTGTTTCCATACTCTTATAATGTTCATATGATCATGCTTAAACCATTGTTAAAAGCTTTTAACTCAAAACCCCATGCGTTTTCCCTTTTTGATCCAAAACGAACCTATGAAACCCTAAAATCATGTTTTCTTTTAATCTATAAGCTAAACTTGTAAAATAATATTATAATCTATCCTAATAAGCTTATCAAACAATATTATAAGTATTTTACTAAGTCTTAAAAGCTTGAAGCTTAAAACCCGCGCGTTTTCATTTTAAAACCCTAAAATGACCCGTTTTGATTTCTAGCTTAACGGATCCTTTTCTAAAATTTTGTTACATTAAAACTTCTCATTTTAGCTTATATTAATAATCCATAACCTGAAAATATTCATTTGGAGTCCTTAAAAATAAGCTTCATGCATTCTCGACTTGGTTTTGCAAATTATTTCAATGCAAAAGGTATATATCGTAACTTTCTGAAAGTTATAAGTAAAGGGACTGAAAATGTTATTTTATCAAAGTTATAACTATAAGGACCTATTTTTCCAAGTTTCAAAGTTAAAGGTTTAAATTTTATATACTCTTTATATAAAGGACTAAACTCGTAAAAGTTTATAATCCAAGGGTATATTTTGCCAATTTTGCAAACTATTAAAATATTATATTTTTATATTAATTATAAAAATATATGTTTAAATATAATAAAACATTATCACTTAAGATCTTATCATATCACGATACTAGGGAATTTCATGTGAGAGGTTTCCATTTGGGTATTTGTTTTGACGAGTTTGCTGGGTTTATGATTTAAAGTGCCATGGCTCCTCAAATAATACTGCGTAGCTTCTGGATTATGATAGCCCGAATAGTGATATAATATTTCCATAATATTTCAATCAAAGTGATATTACATTATAACATAAAACATATTCAATCAAACCAAGACTTGACATATTACCCAGGTTGTGTGACGAAGCCGTTACTTTCAAATACTTTCGCCATCAAACAGATTTTCCTATACTAATAAGGTGAGTTCATAGCCTCACTTTTAAATCTCTTTAATGTTTTCATAAACCCGTGAGAGGGATACATGCTATAAACCGAATGCAAGTATTTTTTCTGTATGCTATCCTGATACATTATTGCCTAAGTCCCTATTTTTGCCATTAAGACCCCATTACTATGAACCGTTAATTACTTCTCAGAGTGAGCGCGAATGCTGTGAATAGATCTATTTGGAATTGGACTTCCCCGTTGGTGTACCTATACTGTCGGTAACCAATAACACTTCATTTTAAAAAACTACTCTAGAAAGACACTTTCTCTCTAAGACTAATTAGCCAACCCATCATCCATTACTTGTGTTATGATCTCTTGTATTATACAAACGGGAGTCCCATTCTTGTCAAGACTGCTAGGATTAAAAGCTTTCTTAATGCTGCTAGTATTACTGTTGCTCTTATTGATGTTAATGCTGCTCAGTCAAAGTTAGTGCTGCTGGAGAATTTCAATGAAAATTATTCTAAGTGTTTAAGACTGCTGGTGAAGTTACTACTACTAGAGGAAGTTACTACTTCTAGTGGAAGTTAAGACTGCTCCGAGACTTAGAAGAAAAACTGCTAAGTAGTTACTACTGCTAGTACAAAAGTTACTACTGTTAGTACAAAGTTAATGTTGCTGAAGGAGTTAATGCTGCTAGTGAAGAAGTTAGTACTGCTGAGTTAATTAGTACTGCTTATGTGATTTGTATGAGATATTTTGGTAAAAGATATATATATATATAAGTTATTTGTTTAGAAGATTATGATTACTTAGGAAAGTATTGTAAGCCGAGTAGGACTCCTTGGTGTATAAAAGGAGGTCCTAGGGCATAGAGATTGATGTACCAAAACCAAAACCAAAACCAACGAGTCATTCATAGAATTGTCATAGCTTCAAGGTCTTTGTAACCCTAATACTTTAAGAGTATTCGTATTATTATAATATTCTATTATTAATAATATTTGATCGCATTTGTGTTTTTTTGAATTATATGTTCATATAATTACTGTTTCATTGATAGTTCTTCTTAATACTAAAGATTAGATTCCGCATAATCTTTAATACATTCAAACAAAGTTTCTACTATAGTTGTGTTAGATTTATCTAATATAACTAATCCTTATACAAGCTTAAGGAATTCAATCTATTAAAGTGGGATCAACAAGTGGTATCAAAGCTTGTTGCTTTGAGAAACTTTACAAGAAGATATGGATCAAGATTCTATACATATGGTGGCTGTATCCAAAGTTCTCATACTCAAACCGGGTGAGTTTGAGTTATGAAGGATGAGGATTAAGCAATACATCCAGATGATAGACTATGCACTATGGGAAGTCATAAAGAATGGTGCAACTTTGCCAAAAATATCAGTTGTGGAAGGTGTTGAAAAAGTGATGCCTATTACATCTGCTGAAGATAAGACTCAGAGAAGATTAGAAGTGAAGGCTAGAAGTACTTTAATGATGGGCATTCCCAATGAACATCAGTTAAAGTTTAACTCTATAAAGGATGCTAAGCTGTTGCAGGAAGCTGTAGAAAAGAGATTTGGTGGGAATGCAGCTAACTACATCTTCCGGAATAGTATTTAAAGTACATAACTATTACATTATTATATAAATAACTTATGTTATTTACCACTGGGTTGTTAACAGAGCGATGTCTTCTCCCAGCCACCCTACTTCCAATATTAAGGATGCTTTTTCCTCTAACTTTCCGGACAATATCTCGGCTTCCCCAGATGTTGATCCCAAATCTAGATCTATTCCTTACCTTGTAAAGAGTATGTTACCTTGGATAAATCCAAAATAACAATAGCAGAAACCTTGTGTGTATATCAAAGAGTATGCAGAATCTACTCTTTAATATCTAGAAGATATATCAATGAAACAGTAAATATGAATGAACAAAAGATGTAACAAAACGCTTCAATATTATTAATGATAATAATACGAGTACTCTATCTTAGTACTAGGGTTACCTTGAAGCTTACAAGACTCTTAATCTCTGGATCTGTGTATGTGTATTTGTGAAGAAGATGTTATTGAGATATCTTCAACTAATGCCCTAGAGCCTCCTTTTATAGACTAAGGAGTCCTAGTCGGTTTACAATATATTCCTAAGATATCTTAATCTTTTCTAAATATAAACGTAATCTTCTAAATAAATACATGTATATCTTGTACAAAAATACTTCAACACTTATCTTTACACGTATTCTTGTTCTCCACACAATCTTTATCTCTTTAACGCATCTTTATCCTCTTGACAGTAGAAAGTCTTTAAATAGTCGTAATCTTTCTACCAGCAGCACTAATAAACATAAGCAGTAGTAATATTAGTACTAACAGTACTAATATATACTAACAGTATTAACCTGTACTAGCAGTCTTAACTTTTACTACTAACAGTACTAACTACTTAGCTTATATTTTAGTCTTCAACACTGAGCAGTCTTAACTTCAACTAACAGCAGTAACTTTATGCTATCAGTACTAAACTATACTAACAGTAGTAACTAGCAGTGGTAACATTATACTACCAGTACTAACCACTTAGCATAATTTCCATTATGTACCTGAGCAGCAGTAACTTCTAAGAATCCATGAAGTCTTTTAAGACCCAACAATCCTCCCCTAAACTTGATGTTCATCTTCTGAATCTTCAAGTTTCTTCTTTAAAAGTCTTCATCACACTTCAGGAAGATGCATTCAAACCTTTCATTTTCCTTTTCGCTGCTTTACCATAAGCTTCAGCAATTGATAACACATCTCATTTTGATGATCAGTTTGAAGTTTCTTGTTGAGCATATTGGTGATGGTAATTGGTGTAAGGGGGTATCTTCTTTCAACCAACATAAAAATGTGAAGATTATCAAATCTTACAAAGTGAACTCCAGATGAATCAATCAACTTCCAAGTAGTCACCCTGTATCCTTGCAACATTCTCCATACATCACTTTTTATGTCTGGTTTAAACATAACTCTTCTTTTGAGTCTACTTTGAAATAATTTGACTAAGAGTTATTGATAAATTAGGATGGCTATTAGGGCTAGTTGTCACCTAAAAGCTGATAATGTATCTCTTTAGCAAATCAGTGTATCTTCGGGCCTCAAGGTTATTTTACTAAAAGGAAAACTCATTCTCATGCGAAACAATCGTTTTTTGAAAAGTTTTTCTTCCATACAAATGATGCTATTTCCAAAGATTGGTTTAAGCAGAACAACTTTTTTAAAGAATGAGAAAAATTCACGAATTCTCAATCATTCTTCCATTCTTTTATCTCGGTGAAATATTATCCAAAAACTTAATTTAAGTGAGAGAACTAAAAACAGATCGAGAGATAAAATCGTAATGTGAAAAAAGAAAATAGCATAACTCTTGTGTCACAAAAGCAAGAATAAAGGCACATAGAAAGAAAAATGACATACAGTATGGACAAAAAGAAATGGCTGTCCATACAAAACTGACATAGTGAATAAAAACAGAAAATGAAATAAATGTTTTTAAGTTTGTATTCATATGGAACTAATCAAAGATTGAATCTTATTCTCAGAATTCAACATGTCAAAAACAAATTCTTAAGCTAAAATTGTCTCTGAAGAACAACTGGTTCCACGTACTAACATGCTTGTCATCAAGAAGAACAACCAGTGTGTCACTTTAGATTCACATATCACCGATACAATGCTGAGATTTGTCATTAAAATTCTAAGACATCACAAGCTATACAATCAGGTTTCCTTAACTACAACCGTACCGATCATCTACCTACAATAGTTTTGGACAACCATCAATCACAAAAAAAACCATACATTCACTTTCGAACTAGACAATCACACTTTCACTCTCACACCTAGACTACTCAGAACTGTATTGCAGATGCCTCCACATGATCCCAACAACACTTACATCCAACCTCCCTCAGAAATTAAAATTCTTGAATTCATTAAGGCACTTGGTTATGATGAATATCCCGAAACAAAGTTGATTGCCGTTTCTAAAATGGTCGCCACAAGACTTCATCAACCATTAAGAGCTATTATGAGTGTACTTAACAGATGTCTTACTGGAAACTCAAGCTGGGACACAGTTAGACTTCCAATACTTCAGATATTATGGGGTATCGTTCACTCTGCCAATTTAGATTTCGCATCATTAATTTGGGACGAATTCGAATGGCAAACAGTTGAAAGATCATCCAGACTATTAAAGATGTCTAAGCTGTTGTACACCCGCTTCACCAAGCTTATCATTTACTACATTCTTTCACTCAACAAGAGTATTCCTCGCAGATAAGACTCTAAGTTGCATAGTTCACAAGATGATCATCCCATAACCAAATTGTTAAACACAACTAACGGTGAATACAAGTTTGGAATGGAAGTTCCTGTTGCAATGATCAGTGATGCAATAAAAAAGAAAGCAGGGTACAAGTACTATATGGCTAAGAAAGTGGAAAGTGATAAAGCTAAAATTGTTGATGAACCAGAAGAGCAACACGTATCTCCAATAAAAAGTGGAAGAGGAAAAGGTTTTATGTGTTATGGTGATCAAGTAACAAATGTTCCCAATAAACTCAAGAAAGATGATGTGTCAAGGAAAACAAGATCTCTTACTATCGCTGAAGAAGCAGTTGTAGGTGGACTTGCAAAATCCATCAGTATTCAAGAACCGCGCTCTCAATGAAGTCGAAGGAGTCAATTGAAAATTGACAGACAAACTGACGAAGCTGTTGCATATATGTATAATGCTTGGGGACAGAAACTTAAAGGACCAACAATTGAAGATCCAATAGTTCAATCATTGTTAGACTTACGGAAAGGATCAAAAGCTAGCAGACTTGAGAGTTTAAGGCAAAAGAAGCAACCAGTTGCAGGAGAAGGATCGAATGCTGCACAACAAATACTATTCTTCATTAGATACCGCTAGTGATGCAACACTCTACTCTTCCAGTTCAGATAAACCAGAGGGAAGTGCAAATGAAACTGATGATGCTGACGAATCTGATACGGACTTATCCGACGATAATCCAGATGGAGATGATGATGATGCAAGGTATGGAGTGTTCATGCATAACAAGTTTACTGCAACACCCAATTCTACCTACTTCAGTCCGACGGTTACAAGTTCCTCACTAGACTTCATTCAGACCTTGCTAGACGAAACACCTACAAATGAATTGACGGATTTTACGAGTCATCCAGTGTATACTGATGCTCACATAACCTTAGTGGTGCATAACTTAGAGGGAAATCTTGAGCTAACAAGCTATATATCAGGTGCATCCGAAGTACCACTTGGTACACATGTAGATGTTCTAGCAACAAAAACTTTAATGCATGAAATGTTCCCGGACGAGAATGCTCATCATATACCATCTCTATCAGCAAAGAAAATTCCCTATCCTACAACATATCCCCAACCAATCTCACTACAAGCCAAAGCAAAGAAGCTGATGCAAAAGGCAAAAAAGAATACGAGGAAGATCAACTTCAAGAAGGCAGTCGCACAGAAATTCAGAGAATACGATCAGAAGCTGGAAGTTCTCACAAATTTCAATGTTTCTGAAGCATTTGAAAAAGCTGTCCAAGCAAAAGTTCTAACAAAAATAAAAAAGCTTCTACCTACACATATCTCAAGTGCTATTGCAAATTATGTTAAGCCTCGCCTTAACACCTCTGTGCTCGAAGTAATGGAAACCAACCAAATCAATCTCTTCACTCAATCATCCACCTCCACTGATGATCTCTCAAAAATGGACTTAAAGCTAAAGCTGTTGAACCGAATTCACTTGAAATGTCTCAAATGACACTATTATTACTCACAACAACTTTTATGGCACCTTTATGAATCCATCATTCTCGATCAAGATGCACTCGATGCTCAAGCTGTACAATCATCCTTTCACAAAAGTCTAACGTATCATCAGGTTCCCTTTAATAATAGTGAGGGGGAACATGAAGAAACATGAAAGGATGTCAGCGACTTTTCTAAGATCAGCAGGCGAAATAGACTCCATGGTTATAGTACAAAATGATACACCTGCCATACAACCCCTGGACCAAGCAAATATTCTTATCCAAAGACACTCAAAACCAGAATGGTTTCCAAAGAAGTCAGGGTTAGCTAAAAAGAGAACGACATGGTTTGATTTATTCTTGAAATCAGACATTGATAAGGATGAAAATCATATTCTTGGACCATCAACTGTCGCCATAGCAAAGAAGTTTAAAGAACTAATCCAGAAGGATGAGCTTTCAATAGCAGATCTCGAAGGCGCATGATTAGAATGGCTAAAGGTGCAGTACAACAAAGACGTGGAACTTGAATACCATATTAGTCAACTCAAAGAAGTAGTATTATCAGAAGCTTAGCGGAACAGTGATGAATGAGATGTCTCTAAACCCAGATCATTTAAACGACACACGTAGAAAAGTACAAAACCACATCCTTGATTCTACAACAACGACTACACTTACCTTGTGGATCTCGGCACAGAAGAGAAGTATACCACTTCTATCACCAAGCATTATGCTGCGAGATACTACAAAGAAGGTATTGATGATAAGATCCCTAAAAGATGGAGCAAAGAAGTTTGTTACTATCACTTTAAAGCTCTTAATGGTATACACCATTGGGAAGAGGATAGAATTGATTTCTTCAAAGCAGGAATGAGTGCCGTAACCGAAGGAAACGTCTATTCAAACTTAAGGATCAAATCAGTTGTTCGTATAGTTGTAAAGAAGAAATGGGGTTATGGTTTTCTAACCTTAATTGTAGCAGGAGATCCGATGATAAAGAGTATGAATTCAGCTATGCAGATCTACCTAGACTCAGTGTAAATGATGTGGAAGATATGTACTTGCTCCAGGTTCAAGATAAGCTACACCATCTCCCATTAGAATTTGTGAAAGACTTCAACAATGCTCTTTTCATGTTCATCAGAAGAACCGTGATTAAGAACATGGTAGAAGATATTCAGCTTGGAGTAGAAAGCTATCAGAGAACTCTCAATCTCACCAAACCCACAATGTTCTTCGAAGGAATCGACCAAAGGATACCATTTACGATGACTGCAGGTCGTGTATCTTAACCAATACAACATAAAATCCCTCATGAAGCTAAGTGAAGTGAAGAAGTTATGTGATGGTACACTTGTGAAGATTCAAGAAAATCTGATTGACATGCTGTCAAAGAACAAGCTGGGTAGCGGCAATAAAAGGTTGAAGGGAAGAGACTGGACCGACTATGATGTCAAGAGTTCAAAAGAGATGCTGAAGAAGATTGACGAGATACTTAGGCACAAAGAGCAGCTCAGGAGGCTTGAGGAGTATGTTGGAGGAAGACCCAAAACTGTTAATCCCCGTACTTTTGTAAGGCCTTTGTAATCATCCCTTAGGGGGAGAATGTTAGAAACACTAAAATGTTGATTACATGGCCATTTATGTAAGTTTAATAGTGTAGGGATTAACTGGTGCAAATAAGGAAGGACTAAGTTGTAATATGTAATAACCTTTAATTGCTTCATAGTCCCTCATTCCTTCCTATAAAAGGAGGGCTAAGGAAAGGGTTAATGGTTGGTGATTTTTTCTCTTTCTAATCTAATATTTCTTTCTCTCTCTTCTCTCCTTTCCTCCTCACCCACGTCCCACTCTCTCTCTCTCTAGAACTTTCTAGTGTAGTATTTTGTATGATAATTTGATCTTTATCACCAACCATTCAAAATTACATTATACACGGGTGAAACTACCTTACTATCGTTTGTTCTCACATGACTTCTCTACCAAATGCTTGTTTTGTCAAACTTATTGAGGAAAACTCAATAACTTTTATCGATAACACTATCCACCAACAACTAGGACTGATCACAATTCAAAAATTAAACCGAACCGAAAACCAATTGGGGTCAAATGTACAGTTCACAAAAATAAACATACACAAAAATCATGAACTACAGTCATGAGGGACTAAGTTGTAATATGTAATAACCCTTAATTGCTTCCTAGTCCCTCATTCCTTCCTATAAAAAGAGGGCTAAAGAAAGGGTTAAGAGTTGGTGATTTCTTCTCTTTCTAATCTAATATTTCTTTCTCTCTCTTCTCTCCTCTCCTCCTCACCCACGTCCCATACTCTCTCTAGAACTTTCTAGTGTAGTATTTTGTATGATAATTTGATCTTTATCACCAACCATTCAAAATTACATTATACACGGGTGAAGCTACCTTACTATCGTTTGTTCTCACATGACTTCTCTACCAAATGCTTGTTTTGTCAAACTTATAGAGGAAAACTCAATAACTTTTATCGATAACACTATCCACCAACAACTAGGACTGATCACAATTCGAAAATTAGACCGGATCGAAAACCAATTGGGGTCAAATGTACGGACTAATGAGCAGACTCAAATGTTCGGTCAATGTCCGAGTAGGTCCGATCTAGTCATAAAAAGCATGATAGTCTGTTGCACATAAAACTGAACCGAAGCGAGACCGAAAATGAGAAGAAAGATGTCCAAACAACAATATGTTCGGTATTATTCGATTGATCCGGTTCGATACAGTTTTTCAATCCGATCTGGTCTGTGATCTATTATACCCGGCCTTACCAGCAACATATGCTTTTTGATACTCCCTCCGTCCCATATTAAGTGTCCATTTTTGACTTTTTGAATTCTTTTTTCATAAACTTTGACCGTAAATATTTTTTTTTATGTTATATAATGCTTACTGAAAATTATACCAATGAAAAATACATTCGAAACTCTATCCATTTATATATTTTGCATTGAGTATCATATAACATAAGAAGAAATAATTAAGGTCAAAGTTGAAGAAAAAAGACTTTAAAAAATCAAAAATGGACACGACCCACATTTTTCTTGGTCTAGCCACATTGACGACCCACCATTGTTTCATAGCTTTATTATTAACTTTATAAAAAAATGAAAAGATGTAAATTGACAACACACCGAAGCTAGTGGCGGTGTTCACCCAAAAACTATCATCAGTGAAAAAAAAAGTGAAGTTAAAAAACCAAATAGTTAGAAAAAAAAAGGTATGAATAATAATAAAAAGAATCCAGCACGCAAAATATACAAGTCCTTGATTGTGAGCCTGCTACATATCTTCTTTATTTCACTCCAACAACAACAACAAAGAAGAAGAAAGATATAAAAACCCAATGTGTTTGTTTTAGAAAAAAGTCTATATATATATATATAAGCAGCGCTGGGGCGATACAGTTGTGAAATCGGCAATAATAATAAGTGTTATTGCGCCGATTGGTTTATAAACTTATTTTTTAATTCTAACAACAAAATGGATATTGATGATGACCACCACCAATCTGATTTGCCTTATCTTTCACCCAAAGATCGTATTCTAAAGGTATGCTTTCACCAAATTCATTTACTTTTTTTTATGATTTAAGTGAAAAGATAGTTTATTTTGACACTCAAAATTAGGGTTTCGTTTTCGGATTTTGTAAATTAGGGTTTCACTCTTGTTGTTGATTTTAGGTTTGTTGAAAAAATTTCCTTTTTTTTAGTCCTCGTGCATCTATAAGTACTTGTTGTAGTTTAGTTGAAATAACGAATCGCGGTTGTTTCTTAATCATCATATAAAATTACGAAACACATTGCCACTCCTCTAAACGTGCTTTCTGAATAAATAACTCTTGTGTGGAAGTGAGTAGATGTTTGCTTCAACTAAAAACATTTTAAGAAGCTTGAAAAGTATGGGAAGAGAAAATAAGCCGTTTTTTAAACGTCGGACTGACTTTTATATACTGTTTATTAAGTCGTTAAGCAGAAGTTTGTTACTTTGTCTGACTTTTATATAAGAAAATTGAAAATTAGACTGGTGATAACGAGTCCTTGATTAAAATTTTGAGTTGTAAGATCGTGGGATCATGGATGCAATTGAAGGATAATTTGGGATATATGTCCGTTAGTTTAGTTGTTGATGGTTTTTAACCTAGGTTATCATTGAATATGTGCTTTTTGGAACAAAAGAGGTATTGTATATATAGTTTCCTTCTCATTGCGGCGTATTGGATACAAGTGAAACCCGTTTTATATGAAACAGCTACCCGCTTTATAGATGTACATTTACTTCTTTTCCCTTTCACAATCCTTGCATAGTTGCATCCATTTGGGCAAATTGGTGTATCATATCTTGTAAATATTTGATGTTTAATTCAAATCATGTTTTTGTTTTTTGTTTGTATCAGAGGCTTGCCGCAGTAAATGTCTCTGAGGAGAGCATGGAGCATCTACAGCATGGGTTAATTGCATTTGTTAAAAATAACAATGATCAGTTACCAGAAATTGTCGGTGCAATTCTACCAACCGATGCTGAAATGGAGGCTGCCATGGAAGTAGATGCAGACCCTAATGCTGAAGATTTAATACATGAAAGCATGGTCTGGTTGCAGTGGTTAATGTTTGATGGTGATCCTGAAATCGTCCTACAACGATTGGCAGTGATGAATGTCGGGCAACGTGGTGTTTGTGGGGCCGTGTGGGGTCATAATGATATAGCATACCGTTGTAGAACATGTGAACATGATCCAACTTGTGCAATTTGCGTTCCGTGTTTCAAAAATGGTAATCATAAGGACCATGATTACTCCATTATCTACACTGGTGGTGGGTGCTGTGATTGCGGGGATGTGACTGCATGGAAACGCAGTGGTTTTTGTTCTAAACATAAAGGAGCGGAACAAGTACAACCACTTCAAGAAGACATAGCAAAGACATTAGGTCCCGTTCTTGATTCCCTTCTCGTTCATTGGAGAAGCAAGTTAGAGAATGTCCCCCAAAACGAACCTAGCCTTGATGATACTGTTCCGGAACCAAAAAAGGCTGCAGATGTGCTTACATCAGCGGTGGTGGGGATGCTTCTGGAGTTCTGTAAGTGCAGCGAAAGTTTGTTAGGTTTTGTTTCCGGAAGATTATGCTCTGTAGGTGGACTGTTGGATTTGCTAGTCGAGGCAGAGGGGTTCTTGAGCACAGATGTTGTTCGAAAGCTACAGGAGTTACTTTTGAAATTGCTAAGTGATCCTTTCTTCAAGTATGAGTTTGCAAAGGCTTTTTTAAGGTATTATCCGAAGGTTATAAACGCAGCTGTAAAAGAGTGTAAAGATGCTGTGTTTAGGAGGTATCTACTACTGCCGACATTTTCCGTCCAGATTTTCACTGTCCCTACTCTTACTCCGCGCCTTGTTAAGGAAATGGATCTTTTAGCCATGTTGTTGAAATGTTTGAGTAATATATTCAGCTCGTGTTCCCAAGAAGATCATCGACTACAGGTAAAGTCAACTCCTATATATATGCTCATAATTTCGCATCACCAATGTTTGTGTTTAATTGCTATTTTTTTCCAGGTTTCAAAATGGGGAAACTTGTATGAAACAACTCACCGAGTTGTTGAAGATATCAGATTTGTCATGAGCCATTCCACGATACCAAAATACATGACATGTGAAAGGCGCGATATCTCAAGAACATGGATGAAACTTTTGGCGTTTGTGCAGGGAATGAGCCCTCAAATAAGAGAAACAAATGTTCATATTGAAGAAGAAAATGAAAATATGCATTTACCTTTCGTTTTGGGTCATTCCATTGCAAATATACATGCTTCGTTAGTGGCCGGAGCATTTTCCACAGAAGATGAATCAGTTACCAGTGTTGGTAAGCAAGATATTGATGAACCAGACACTTTGAGACATGCAAAAGTGGGTAGACTTTCACAAGAAAGCTCTGTTTCTGGTGTCACCACGAGGAGTACTTCATTTGATTGTGAAATGACCCCTGTTGAAGGGGATGCTGAAAGTGTTGCAGTCTTGACTTCAATATCATGGCTAATGTTCGAGTGTTTAAGAGCCATTGAGCACTGGTTAAAAGTGGATAACACTTCAGGAGCTCTACGCAGTGTCTTGAATTCAAGATCAAACAATGCTTCTGGTAGTAATTTCTCTCAATTAAAGAAAACACTATCTAAGTTAGGAAAGGGAAAAACCAAAGATTTTTCTTCACCTGCTCGTTATGGTGCTCATCAAAGTTTGAACGGCTCAAATGACGCCATTTCTGCAGGTTTTTTCAGTCGTGGCGTGGAAGGAGATTCTGCAAATGAATTAGAGGCACTTAGTGTTCTGAGTTTGGCAGATTGGCCAGAAATTGCATATGATGTCAGTTCACAGGAGATATCAGTACACATTCCATTGCACCGTTTACTCTCGTTGGTTCTTCAAAGAGCATTGAAGAGGTGTTATGGTGAATATTCCGACTCATCAATCGAATATGGTGATTTCTTTAGCCATGTGCTCGGTGGTTGCCACCCTTATGGATTCTCTGCTTTTGTCATGGAACATCCTCTGCGAATTAGGGTTTTCTGTAGTGAGGTTCATGCTGGAATGTGGCGGAAGAACGGGGATGCTGCAATACTATCTTATGAGTGGTATCGTTCAGTTCGCTGGTAAGCAATTTTTTGTTTTAAGTAAGATTTGATATAAGCTTCTTGTGAGATTACTTTTCAGTATTTCTCTTCTTTTAAATGCAGGTCTGAGCAGGGTTTGGAACTTGATTTATTTCTTCTACAATGTTGTGCTGCATTAGCTCCAGCAGATCTTTATATCTCTAGAATCATTGAACGCTTTGGGCTATCAACTTATCTCTCCCTGAATCTGGAAAAAACTAATGAGTACGCATCTTTTTTATAAACTCCAATAATCACGTCTACTTGATCGTTTTATAATTATTACAGTAAGTTTGACATGTGAGTAAATAACTTTTATTTACCCATTTTTTCTTTTGATATTATTAGAATCGGTATTGTTATAAATGGAGTCTACGCTTAAATATTATACAAATGGATTCTAATGCGATAATATTAATCGCAACTTGTATCTATTTTGACATGTAACTCTGTTACACTCTGTTCTCGAGTCTAAATTTTAAAGAATGGAAGAGGATGGGATAGGAAGGGCAAAGTAAGGAATGACACTGAAGAAATTGGTTATTGCAATTTGTGTTCTTAACTTTGTATTTTAAGTTGTAAGGAAAGAAAAGAGAAACTAATAAAATTACTAATATACCCTCAAAACTTACAGCAATACGACATGTATATATAATAATTTACAACAATATCAATACGACTATTGACAAGATTGAGGAATTTGTTTGCTATAATTTATATAATATAAAAATCATAAAATAATATGTATGAATATGAATATAAGCTCTATTCGGTTAAGAAAGATGCATGTTTTTGTAGCGACAATCGCGTGTGGGTAAGTACTGAAAATCGTGTGGGTCACATTTTCAGTTAATATTTTACCTTTCGTTCGTCATTATAATTGATAGAATTTTCAGAACTTGATTTATAAGTTTATATGATCATCAAAGCGATTAAGAATAAATATTTCACTTGCAGAAAACTCAAATGGTAAAATATTAACTGTTGTAACTTCATTTCATTTGACGCAAACTAATTTTACATAAGCGAATGTGTCATGAATAATGAGGATAAAATGGTAAATATTACACTAGCCCATAATGTTTGTTACACACTTCCCTTCCTAATCCCCCCAATATTGGGAGGAACAAATCTACACAAAAAAACTCATAATTTCCCTTCCTTCCCCCTTCCCGTCCCTTCTAAAAAAAACTTAAGAACAATATTTTTGATTTCCCTTCCCACCCCCTTCCATTCTTTAAAAAAAAACTCGAGAACAGAGCGTTAACGGAAAAATAGAAAAGAATACGACTACAGGCAAATGTATCACAAAACTTGATAGTTATGTCTCAGTGTCAAATTTTCGCTGATTCTTCCACCTGATGGTAGCGCCATGATTTGTAAAATTTGTAACTTGTTCTCATATAAAAGAATTCAAAACTCTAAATATGACAGTTAGGTAACAGTCAAGAAGTAATATCCTAATATGTACATTTGTAAGCTCATTTTCTTAATGTTAACTGAGTGTAGTCTTCCTTTTTAGGTGTTATAAAATTACTATAGATCATTTTGTAGTTATAACCCATGTGATGTGAAGTCTTTAAAGGAGATGACTGCACATATTGTCCGTAATTGCATAGGTTAATTTGTAACATAAGCATGGATTGATATCTTCAGGTATGAAGCGGTTTTGGTGCAGGAGATGCTAAATCTTATTATACAGATAGTCAAAGAAAGGCGATTCTGTGGATTAACTACAGCTCAGTGTCTGCAGCGTGAGTTAATATATAAGCTATCAACCGGAAATGCTACTCATAGTCAGTTGGTCAAGTCCCTTCCTCGTGACCTTTCCAAAGTTGATGAATTTCAACAGATTTTAGATACTGTAGCCGAGTACTCGCATCCATCTGGAATAAAACAGGTAATTTTTTATTACATTATTGAAGCTCAAATTCATTTTCATGTACGTATTATAATGTTATTATGTGTTTAGGGTATGTATAAATTACGTTTAGAATACTGGAAGGAACTAGATTTGTATCATCCTCGGTGGAACTCACGGGACTTGCAAGTTGCAGAAGAAAGATACTTGCGTTTTTGTAGCATGTCTGCATTGACCAGTCAACTCCCGAAATGGTCAAAGATCTATCCTCCTCTTAATGGGTTGGCTAAAGTAGCTACATGTAAAACGGTTCTGCAAATCATCCGAGCTGTTCTTTTCTATGCCCTGCTTACTGATAAGTTGATGGTGTCACGTGCCCCTGATGGTGTTCTTATAACATCATTGCACTTGCTATCTCTAGCCTTGGACACATCTCAAGTGCAGATGGAATCAGGTGAACAAATTCCCCTTTTGGCATTCGCTGGTGAAGAAATATGTACAGGATCAAGTGATGGTTATGACGCACATAGCTTATTATCACTTCTTGTGTCATTAATGAGGATAAATAAAAAAGAAAATGTGTACAACCTTGTGGAATCTGGGGGGTTTGACTTGTCTTCTTTGATCAAGAATCTTCTTCAGAAGTTTGCTGAACTGGACTCTGTATGTTTAACAAAACTACAAACACTAGCGCCTGAAGTTGTCATTACTCAATTATCTCATTCCAAGCCGAGCGATGATGCAAGTAACAGTGCTTCCATGTCTGATAGTGATAAGAGGAAGGCAAAAGCTCGCGAGAGGCAAGCTGCAATAATGGTACAGTGTTTATTTATATTCTGTAACAGGAATTACATTTTTATGCTATTATATTAATAGTTGATATCAGGTTTTCAACTATATTAAATGCAGGCAAAAATGAAGGCACAACAGTCAAAGTTCATGGAGAACGTAAATTCAGCAGCAGAAAGTGGCATAGATGATGCTAATGATGCTGAAGAAAGTATCTCTGGAGTTGCAAACGATTTGGATGAACCTGAGCGAGTAATCTGTTCTCTTTGCCATGATGCTAACTCCAAGTCTCCTTTATCATTTTTAATTCTTCTCCAGGTTTGTGGTCTCATTTTTTAAAACTTCTTACATTTAGTCGGCGAGGTTTGAAAATTTGCAGCTGATATTGTCTTAATTTGTGATAAAGAAATCCAGGGTTGTGAGTTTACTTGATAAAGGTCCGCCATCATGGGAAAAAGAAATTAGCAGATCTGGGAAGGAGCTAGTCTCTACTAGTGACGGCCCGTTGAATATCGATATTGAATCTTCAAGCAGCTCAGAGACAATATCATCGTCCCAATTAATAGACATTGTTCAGAATGCAATTAATGAATTCTCTTCAACTGGTCAGCCAAGAGAGGTTGATGCTTTTCTAGAATTTATAAAAGCCAAGTTCCCATCTCTTCAGAATATACATTTTCCTCAAATATCAGATGATATGAGTGAACCAACCACATCTCTGGGTGATACTTTTGAAGAAAATATGTACACACAGATTCTGGACATTATGGAAAATGATTTGGTAAAGACGCAGGGTATTTCGGTTGCTGGATGTAATTCATATTCAGGCAGTGGCTCAAACGAATCTCGGTTTCTTGGCAAGTATATTGCTTCTTTATCTGATGAAAATTTCAAAAATCCATCACCTTCAGATTCTACTGGGCCCCGTAGTAAGGCACAGTCAAGTTCAGTGACTTCACACCTGCCACATGATGGCTTTGGACCGTCCGATTGCAACGGAATTTATGTTTCATCCTGTGGGCATGCTGTCCACCAGGGTTGCCTTGATCGTTATCTACGGTCACTGAAGGAAAGGTAAAATCTTAAAAAATATTACTATAGTTGTTTCTTTACAGAGATATTATAAGTTATAATTTTTGTAAAATACGGTTGAGAACTACAGTCATGAGGGAAAGGTAAAATTCTTTAAAATCTGATGAATATATTTTTTTAAAAAGCAAACAACAAAAACTGAAACACATTAGGATTAGTATTTTAGTAAACCGGGATTAAAAAATGTTGGAAAAAATGTCTGCAGATATACAAGAAGAATAGATTTCGAAGGAGGACATATTGTGGATCCAGATCAGGTGCATGTCGTTCCAGCTTATCTTTCGATTTTAACGTAAATATTTCTTATTATATATTATATTAATTTTAATATTTTGTGTGCAGGGGGAGTTTTTGTGCCCTGTTTGTAGGGGACTTGCAAATTCTGTCTTACCTGATTTGCCTAAAGAAGGAATGAAGGGCATTGGGTCTTCAAAGAACCCAAATCTGTTCCCAACAGATGCTAATGGCATGTCTCTCCTTAGACAGTCACTATCTCTTTTGCAAGCTGCAGCTGATGTTTCTAGAAGGAATGGATTTCTCGAATCGATTCCAGTCCAACAAAAGGGAGGAAGAGTAGCAAATCTTGAATCGGCGGTTCGTTTGTTACGTGAAATGTATTTTCCAGGAAACGATAAAATTTCAGGATCAAATCGGTTAAGCGACTCGATGATCTTGTGGGACACCCTAAAATATTCCCTTGTTTCTACCGAAATCGCTGCTCGATCTGAAAAAACTTCCTCAGCTACTAATTTTGGCGTTAGTGCATTATACGAAGAACTACGATCTTCCAGTGGGTTTATTTTGTCATTGATGCTGAAAATAGTTCACAACACACGCTACCAAAGTTCGCTTGATGTCCTTTTAAGATTGAGAAGTATTCAACTATTTGCAAAATCTATATGCTGTGCTGATAATCTAAATGGAGGTGAAGGTACATATAACTTTTACTAGTATTATATACTACGTATTTAATGGGTTTTGTTTGATTGTGCTAATTATCTGTTACTTCTTTCAGAAATTATGACGCATATGTTGGAAAATGCTGATATGGGCATACCTTTCCCTGATGTTCAGTTTTGGAAAATGGCATCGTATCCTGTACTTGCATCTGATGCCTTTTCTACTTTAATGTGGATCTTCTTTTGTCTTCCGGTCCCATTGATGTCATCGGAAAAAGCATTCTTACCTCTTGTTCATATGTGCTATATTGTCTCCGTTACTCAGGTTCATTTGATATTACAACTTTTTTATATTTTTTATATATTGACATCCTGCATAGCCTTCTAACATGTTGTGTATACTTGTTTTGTAGGCTGTGATAGCATACTTTGGGAGAAATGAAAGTGGTTTGAATGATTTCATTTACGATTCTCCACTTCTGACTGACATATTCAGATTTATGAGTGAAAATGAATCGTTAAGTCAATATTTTGTTTCAAACTATATAGATAATGAATCATTACGTCAAAATTTAGCTTCAGACTATGTTGATATTGCTCGTGATATTAAACGAACAATTCGTAGAATGAGTTTTCCTTTCCTACGAAGATGTGCATTACTATGGAAACTGATGAACACTTCAGCTTTATCACCCTTTGGTGGGGCCAATATCATGGACTATACTTATGGCACCGCAGAAGAGTTGGTTGAAATAGAAGATTTGGAGAAGATGTTTAAGATTGACTCGTTAGATAACATAGTTAATGATGAGCTATCACGTTCTTTGGTTTTAAATTGGCTGCATCACTTTGCTAGAGAATATGAAGTTAATAATACTCCTTCAAGAGTTTTGCACTTAACACCCGTCGTCCCATTTAAGTTGATGGTTTTGCCTCATCTCTACCAAGATCTCTTGCAGAGGTTCTTTTTCTTATTGTTACAAGTTTTATTTATTTTATCTTCATTTGTTTCTTACTATACCAATGATTCTGTATGTTCAGGTATGTAAAAAAGAAGTGTGCTGACTGTGGAGCCGTTCAGGATGAACCAGCATTATGCTTGTTATGTGGTAAATTGTGCTCGCCAAGCTGGAAGACATGCTGCAGGTTTTTTTTTTTTGCTTATATACTAACATTGACTTTTATATATTATGAATATGAATTCAAATTTGACATCGACTTGTTGATCTTTAGGAATAATAAGTGCCAAACTCATGCAATATCTTGTGGTGCTGGAACTGGGGTATTTCTGTTGATTAGGGTAAGTCAACACGCAAACATATTGTCCAACAGTCTGGAAATATATGCCTGGATTAAACATTGTATACTCATATCGGAAATTATTATTTTTTCTTTTTTTGTAGAAAACTACTATATTACTTCAAAGATCTGCACGTCAGGCACGTTGGCCATCTCCTTATCTGGACGTATATGGTGAAGAGGTAACGCAAAATTCTGCATTCAAAATGTTTTTGAACTATGGTTTACCTTTTAAGATTACCGTCTTTGAGCTTACTGTGGAAAAAAATACTAATAAGATAAAAATTTAATTAAAAGCATAGCGTTACCTGTATGAGAAATAAGTATCTGGTGTTGTAGCTGTTGATCTTTCTGTATTTTAAGGTTTTTGTTAAGCTAGAACCAGGAACATCTTATTCATACCTTGAAGAGCATTTTTTTTTGTTTTGATGTTGCATAGACACACAAATTGTCGAACATATATATAGTTTTTTGATGTTTTAGATCATGTGAGCAAATGGAAACGTATCAATGTCTCCTATTAGCGGTTCATTTATATATTTGCTTTTGCAGGATATTGAAATGCATAGGGGAAAGCCTTTATATTTGAACGAGGAACGTTATGCAGCCTTATGTCATATGGTATCACGAGAATCCTATTTCTAATACTTCATTGTTATGACATAAATTGCACTTCTTAAAGGTCATGATGTCATTAAAGACTTCATTAGCAGAGATGATATAGTACTTAAATTTGAAAATTATTTGGTGAAACAATTGAAGGGGGTGTTTGTTAAAGCTTATCTAGAGGGTTTATGAGCTTAGTAGCTTATATAACAAAATAAGCCTAATCAAGCCTTTGGGGAAGCTTATACGGTTGGGCTTATGAGCTTATATGAGGGGGTTTTGATGAGCTCAAATTTTGTGGCATATTTGACGGGGGTGGGCAAAAGACTTTTATAACCTTATATAACAATTACAATTTAGATGTGATTAACTATATTAACTAACCCAAACACTAAGCGCAAGCTTATGAGCTTATCATCTTAAGCCATAAGTTGCTTATGAAATATAAACGTAAGCCCAAAACATAAGCTTTGTCAAACACCCCCTGAAATATTGGACAAGACTGATTAGTTATATTATATTTAACGTTGCCCCCTTGCTAGTAATTCTCTGTATTTTTGTTATTTCCCACCATGTCTATATGTTGATTCCCAGTTATAATTAAATCCCATGTGACTAATAATAATGTTGTTGGTAGGTCGCTTCTCATGGGCTTGATCGGAGCTCGAAAGTGCTGCATCAAACATCAATCGGCGCTTTTCTAATGCTTTAGATTGGATTCGTTGTAGATGAGTTCTACTGAAGGTCTGTTTCCGGAACTCTGTTTTTTAGCTTGATTTTCCTTCTATATTTTTGCTAATACAAAATTATGATTTCTAGAAAGTTACTGCACACATTTAGATTCAAAATCTCGAACTGCTATGCATATGCAGTTCTGGCAGGGAATACATAAAGATAAGACATGCACCATAATAGTTGAATATCTGCATACGTTTTGTGACGAGAACACAATTTCTTGAGCTATTTTTTTAGTATTATAATCATTTGGTTGGATTTCTCGCAACAGTTGATCATTTTTCTATTATGTCTGAACAGTGAGTGCCGGATTTGGTATGCACGATGGATTGTGTGTGATGGAATGGCGTCTTGTCCGGCCACAAGCCTATTAATCTATTTGTACAGTTATTATAAATAACCATGAGTTATGAGTTATTTATGCCTGAAATCTTTACATCGAGCTTTTAAGAAGATATATAGCTATTGTACCAGTCTTTGCCAATCTTTGTAATTTCCCTTCATCATGTAGTGCTGATTTTTCGGTTTAGTGATACTGTTGAATCTGAACATATGGTCAGAATATTGCTCATCATTGCATGTTAGTAGTTGCAATTTTTGCAGCAAGAAGAATGTTTTGTCAATGATGGTTTTGCTCTCAAATTGTTTGTACAGTCATGCATCCATAGGCTTTGAGATACTTATGTATTTTTGCATATCGAATTCTATAATGAAAGTATCATACATTTGTCAACAAAAACGTGCGAGTGTAATCTGGTAATAAATCTACAAATACTTGAATATTGTACTATCTTGAAAAAAATACATTTATATTGTGGAGTCTGCACAAAAACGTATCCAAACAATCAAAAGGAAAGTATGTACGTAGTAAGATGGCAACAAATTAAATTTTACGTTACGTTTGCTGCAATCTACTCTAATAAAAGATTTCTCGAATGCATTTGCACATGTAGACCACATTAATTTGATCAACCGCCAAGATATAATGCATTATCATTCATCACATATATGCTGATAGTAAATTAATTTGAGATTGGATGCATGATAGCTAATAGCTAATATTGGCTAATAATGGTCATAAAATGCATGCTAGTGTCAAGTTGTTAACATGGAAATCACATAGTTGTATGCTCAACGAAAAATGAGCAGAGACGAACTATAGGAACGACGGTAATATTTGTTATCTCATCTTATCAAATTGCGAATCTTGGCAATTAAATGGAATTCCATGTATGTACATATATCATGAGACAATTGCATCCAACGGATGTAGAGACTTATGATTTCGACCCAGAATGAGGCACATTTGATAATGTAACATTAAAATTATTAATATCATACATTAGAAGGCTAGGATATAGTATGAAATATATGTCATTTAATGAGACTTGCCACAATCAACCTTGTGATAACACCATCATAAAACACAATCAAAATATGCTGTTTTTCCTGCATTGTTTATATGGAAAACTTTAACAAAAAACCAGACAGTGTAAGCTGCTAAACATTATAAATACATGTTAGTTTACCTTCATTTGCTGATTGCACTTAAAGCTTGTTTAGAAGAATGTCGCCTCCTTCAAACGAAAAACTGTTAAAACGCCCTAGAATATTGAAGGAAGAACCGGGCCTTCTTGATTTGAATGAATCTGTATGTGATACTTGCTTGTAATCTTGATTTATTTATTCGCTATATAGGTTATTTGTTATAGTGAGAGAACTATTTTGTGTTGTAGCCACCAATGACATCATATGAGAAAGAACATGCATTGAGTGAAAATGAATTTCCTACAATCTCTACCATTAATTCACATGAACTAAAAGCAAGGGTCAACATGATTGAGGTAAGCTACTTAGATCTCTATTCATCATACATCTATTAGTGGTATCATGTTTTCGGCACATGGTTACATATCGGTGTATATACACTTATACGTGAATACTTACCTGTATATACATTTCTCTCCTAAGACACATACATCATATCTAAAATTACTTTTACAATTATCTTATTATGATTGAGATGTGTTTGCTTATATGATAAACTAGGAAGCACTAGCAACCATCCCATTGTCATTCAAGAGGCAGGAGACTTCAAAGAGTACATTGGTTATAGAGAATGTAAGCATCCCCTAGAGTTTAGATGTTATTTTTGTACTGCATCAATATGATTATGCAAAGCATTAACAGACTCATTTACTCTCTCTTTTTAATGAAATTATTTTCTTCCCTTGATAATAGGGGATATTGACACTAGTCCAACATCAATCACAAGATCAAGCACAGGAGCAAAAAAAAAAAGGTCCCAAAAGAGGTCTAAGAACATCATATACTGTCCATTATGTTGATGGACAGTTTGAGCTTCCAACTGAATGTGTCAACTATATTCTCATAAGGGATAAGGTACCTTTAATCAAGCTTTCCATTTCTTTGAAAAAGACCCTTTACTTTTCTTTTACCTTAGTTGTTTGGAAAAATATATCTCATTTTGATTACATCTTTATTCTCACTACAACCAATAATAACAATAATACCTAATTCCGCCGAAGCGGGGTACGAAGGATATAAGTTCTAGATAGTCACACCTTTACTCGAGGGTAAAGTTACTCCTTCTAGATACGTTTTTATTTTCACTATTAAGTATTATTAGTTGATAGTTATAGCTTCATGCCTTCAAGGCTTCAAGTATGGCTACAATACTTCATTTTAACCTTATCAAAATTACAGTATATATATTTAACTAATAACCAATTTTTTTGGTAGTTGACTAGTTGTTCAACATTTTTATTATGGTAAGTTGTTTTTTTTTACAGTATCGTCAACGACTATCAAGATTGGTTGGGAAAAACATCCCAAATATAGAGACTCGAAGAAGTCACTTATCTGTGCACAATCGACTAGAGGGATGGAGAGTTGAGACCAGAAAACGACCAGACAAGACTCATGACAAGGTTAGATCTCCTGTATGAACATCTAGTGATTTTTTGACAACTAATCATTTGATTCCATAGAAGTTAAGAATCAATCAAGTACTTTAATATATATGTAGAATCAAAGTCAATATAATAATATTGATTTTGTTTCTGAAGAAATCTCAGTTTTTTTGCTGTTATGTAACATAAACTATTTCAATGCAGTTTTACCATCATAGGTCGTTAGGAAGGATGTTCCGGTCATTGGTTGAGGTGGAAAAGTTCATCAAATATGAGATATACCCTCCTAAACCACAGCGACTCAACAAGAAGCGCACCAAAAGCATGGATGAGTGAAATTTGTGATACAAGTACTAGCATTATTCTTTGACGAAGGTTATGAGAAACTACAATATGGATTTCCTCTCTCGAGTTCTCATAGCATTGATTCGTTAGTGAACGACTTTGATTTGTGATTCACAGTAGTAATTAAGTTACATGTTTTCAACTTGGACACAACTATATATATAATCGAATTTGAATATGTATCTTGTTTATCCTAATATTGATGCTTTCTTTGAGATGTGTCTAGTATATGTAGTAGCTCACCATGCCACAAGATATCACTTTACTTGACTGATCTCGAACAAAATCAAATACCCAAAACAAAAACACACTCAAAACAATCCGATTAAAACGTAAATGTAGACTGTCCAACCAACCATGTTCAATATAACCAAGTTCAAATCCTCACTTAGGCCCTTTTCTTCTATAATGGCCCAGCCAAATCAACTTTAACAACCAGCCTAGAATAGTCCCAACTAAGCCCTATTATAACAAGCGTTAAACCTAATGAGTTACTCACAAAATTACTACCCTAATTTCTTACGCAATCACACAACATCTTGCAGCCATGCACACACAGAACTAAGTAAAGTTGTATTAGGCAGTGTAAACTTCTTTGGCGTATACTAAGGCAGCGTAAATTCACTTTAACTCTTTGATGGCAGTGTAAAATTTCTCTCAACTAGCAGCGTAAAGATTCAAAGTGGCAGATCACCCATGCAAAGTCTATATCCCACCATGCAAAGAGTAAAACAATCCTGTGAACCGTAAACGAAGCTCATTAGGCGAAGCTCAATAGGTCAACAGTTAACATGCGAAACTTAAATCTTAACCAGGCGAAGCTTAACTCATAACAAGACGAGACACACATGCGAAACCATAATAGGCGAAGCTTAGACACAAGCGAAGTTTAACACGAAGCGAAGCTCGAAGAAATAAAGGCGAAGTACAAACTAGCAGTAACCAGGCGAGACACAAACAACGACCAAAGACGAAACTCTAATGAATGCGAAGCTTTGCGAAGCTTTGATGAAACTAGGCGAAGCTTAGAAACCAAAGGCGAACCAGCTAGCGAAGTACACATTCAAACACCTTCAAACGTTTTCCAAAACGTTTCACAACCCAAAACACAACCTTGAACCAAGAACGTTTTACACCTAAACGTTTCTCCACAAAAACTTTTCACCACAAAACTTTAACCACCTAAAACGTTTAACCTTGAACGTTAACGTTTCTTAACAAAACGTATGAACCAAACCAAGAACGTTCCACAACAAACCGTTTAACCACAAACGTGTATCACCAAGAACGTTTAACCACCAAGACATTTTTTAGCAAATCAAAACCCTAGAAACTGTTTCACCAAGAACACATATCACCAAGAAATCCTAAAACGTTTAACACCAAACGTTTACAAAACGAAAAGTTTCATCAAGAATGTTTACAAACCAAGAGCGTTTCACACCACCAAGAACGCTTCACAACCCTTGCAAGAACGTTTACAAAAACGTTTAATCACAACGTTTTAAAAAACGTGTCGAATATGTAAATTTTGAAACCCTCGCGTTTTGAAAAACGTTTAAGACAAACGTCCAAACTTCTATAACTTTAACTAACTTTGAACATTTTGTGAGACCCTCACGTCTTCAAATCCAAACGTCAACTTTTCAAAAATGAAACGTTCAAACCTCAAGAATATAAAACTCAAACGTGCTAAACGTTCAATATTCAATGTAGAAACGTGCAATCTTCATCAGAAACGTCCAAACTTCCACTCTTTTAAAACTAAAAATGTCCAAAGTTCAAACTAACCTCATAAAACGTCCAAACCTCATAAAATATAAAACTCAAACGTCCATTCTTTAAAACAAAAAGGCGCTATCTTCATAGGGTATGTTTGACGACATGTATCAGTAGCAGCCAAATGTCCAATGAACTAATCATAGCCACTCATTTTTTCATTAAAAATAAAAAAACTCACTTTCCACCTCTTTTTTAAAAATTAAATATCTCACACACCGTTAATCGTTACGCAAAACAAAACATACCATCGCGACGAGAATTAAATTATCTTTTTATAGAAGGGCGACACTATATACTTTCGACGATTTTTTTTAATGATTTTATGAAGTAATATACGATTTTATAAAATCATATATGATTTATGAAATCATATATGATTTTATGAAATCATATATGATTCGTTGTACGAATCATATATGATTCGTCATACGAATCATATATGATTTTCGCAATTCGTGACTGAAACAAAATTGAAAAAAGTTTGTCGGAATCACAAATCATATATGATTGAAATCATATATGATCCGTTATACGAATCATATATGATTCGTTATACGAATCATATATGATTTTCGCAATTCGTGACTGAAAAAAAAATCGAAAAAAAGTTTCTCGAAAGTATATCGTGTCACCCGTCTACTGAAAGATAAAAAAATACTCGTCGCGATGGTGTATTTTTTGTCGTGTGACGATTTACCGTTTGTAAGATATTTTATTTAAAAAAAAGGTGAAAAATAGGTTTTTTTTTATTTTTGATAAAAAAATGAATGGCTAGGATTGGTTCATTGGGTCTATGACAAATGTTGGGTCTATATTGATCTTAACTCATCAGTAGCAAGAGCAGTTAGTAGTTGGCAGGAGTAGCTGCTTGTTTAAAAAAGATGTTTGGTAACGTAAATGTAAGATGTAATTGGAAAATATAAAATTACGAAAAATGACATATAAGATAATTAAAGAAATTATAAATGTTATATTTGAGGGTATAAATGTAATTTTATTAACAACTGCTAGGAGCAGTTCTGAAATGCTTCTTTAAGAAGCATTTGAGATTGGAGCAGTTAAACAATATTCAAATGCTTGTTGAGATGTTGCCAAACAAGCTTTTCATCTAAAATGCTTACCGCTTGTCGCTCTTAAACGCTCCAAAACGCTTGTTGCCAAACACAACCATAATCTTGTCATAAAACGTCCAATATGCTTTACAAAACGTACAACCTTCGTCTACACAAAACAACCTAAAAAACTCAAAAAACGCAATTCTTACTCATTTTCGACCACTTAACTTGCTAAAATTTCTTTTTATCACCTAAATAAGCTCAAATAAGCTCTAAAACATTAAATCCCACTTCAATTAAGCACAAAGTTCAAGATTTTAACCTAATTTTGCCTATTTTTCCTTCAAAAACTCAAATCTCTAAAAACAACATCTAAAGCTCAAATCATAATCATCTTAAACACTCTAATCTTAACAATCACCGACGATGATATCATATATTAGACTAGAACGGATCTTGATTGATGAATTAGCGTGTGTTTGTAGGTGTGTTAAGTGTGGAATACGTAGAGGAAGGGGGGGGGGGGTTGAAAACGTTTCCGTTTAAAAACTTAAAATCTTGTGTTTTAAATCATCGATTAAGTTAGACGCAATATGAGAGGTGTCAATAATGAACCTATAACAACTAGAGCATGTCATAACAATATAAGCACAACCACAATATTTACTTCTATCCATAACACAAACATCATTCACACAAAATAATCAACAATACACACAAATAAAGATGTAATGCAAATATGAATATAAGGCAATGAATGTAAATAAATATGTAAAGAGAAAGGTAAAAGAAAAAACCGTACACGGTGATTTATAGTGGTTCGGTCACAAAGCTCCACTTCTGTGATAACTGGAAATTTTTTCTAGGTCTTAGTATTCTAAAATACTATGACTGTATATCTACATACTTCTATTCGTTCAATTTCCTATGAGAAAACTCAGAGTTGACTTTTGTTGACTTATTTTACGCTAAACGGTTACGGTTTAACCAACTGTCAAATATCATATCATTATATCAATGAATCACTTTTGATTTAAACTCCTATTTTCTAAACGTCTACGATATCATTTAAACACTTACCAGGAAGTCTTCTCGCGCTCAGCGAAAAACGTCATCAATGCGTACCGGCACGACAATAGATTAAATTACGTCTAAATACTTTGGGTCATTCTAATAGTCTTATTTTATTAAGTTAATTCATATTTCTCAATAACGTTTGCATAAAACGCGAATTTATGAATTTCTCTTCGAGCTAACGGAAAACGGAGAACTACACGAGACTTAAATCAAGCCCGATACACTAAAGAATCCTAATGACTCTAAATCAACTTATTTTAACATTTTAAGATGTCTAAACTATAACCCTTGCGGATTTTCCAGTCTCATAATGTTCTATTTAGTCCCTTGACTTCTCGACTTTTACTGTTTCAGTCAGAGCCGTTACCGTATTAACGGTAGTCAATTTACTATATATTTGATCAATAGTCCTGTATTTCTTTAATTATCTTATTGTGGATGATTATATTTATATTTGATTAATTTCTGGGAGGTTGTCCCGTAAACGACTTAAAATGTCAAATAACCCGTTCCGGCATGTCCGTAAATGGTTAATACTTAATCTAAATCAATTTAACTATAAACCTCATAGTGTGAATATTCAAAGTTTAAGTAAACACATTATTACATTCGTTAAACAACACAAGAACTTTTGGGTCACGTTTTAAAATTACGAACTATGAGCGATAAGCAACCCGACAAGAGACAAAACGCACCAAGGAACCCCTAGGATCCCTTAGCCGGTCGAACCCCACAAGGGAATCACAAGGCTTAATTTAGCTCATGTGATCCCTTTTGTACAAGCCTTATCTCCATTTTGTTTTCAAAATACACATAGTTGTCAAAAACACAAACAAAGATTTCTCTTTTCCTCTCTTCTCCTCTTTGCGTCCGAAATCAACCAACACATACAAACACATCATTTTTCCACTTTGATTCAAGAACATGAAGGTTTAAGCATTTTCGGGTTGATTCTAGTAGTTGTGGGTTTATTAAAACAACGTTTGGGTTGTTGGTTTCGTGTTAATGTCATCTTCAAAACCCTCTTTGTAAGTCATCATTTTTTAAAATATTTTCGTACATTTGAATGTCTAATGATGCATAGATATTAGTTGTACGGTGCGTTTGTTAAAATAAATCAAAAACGAAAAGTTTATAAAAACTCATTTAGGGTGCTTTTGGTTTCGAACAAGAAAAGAAAAGAAAACAAGGAAATACCATTTAATATTTTGGTTGTGATGGTTGAATAACATTTATATACCAAATAGCTTATTTCTTGTCTAGCTTAAAAATAAGCTTTCGTAAAGCTTATTATAGCTTTTTTCGTTGGCTTATTTGGTTTCGGATATAAAAGGAACCCAAAAAAGTGGTTTTGGTTATTTACTACTTTTGTCCTATTTTTATAGCTTATTTTAGTAGCTTATTTGGAGAACTAAATATATTCTATAGCTTATTAGCTTATTTTTAAGCTCTTATAGATTATTTTGGGCTTACATAACCCACGACCCAAAATAAAATAATAAGCCGCGGTATATTGATTATCTTTTGAGGTCACGACTTATTTATGGCTTATTGGTATTGGCTTATTTTGATACAAAAGTGTTTATTTACTTATCTTATACCTTATTGGCTTTATTTTTGGCTTAGTATATTTTTGAAAGTGTTTGTTGGGCTTATTCATGCCGCGACCCAATTAATGGCCCAATAAGCTTCGGCTTATTTTTGGGGATTTTCGTTCGGCTTATTTTATATTTATTCATAGTACTTATTTAAATTGATACTTTGGGCTTAATTATTATTATCGGACGTTTCGTTATTTGGACATCGAACTATTATGGGCTAAGAACTAAAATGTATGACTTTGGACTAATATTGGGCCTTAAGGCCCAATAAGCGAAACTAATTATTTTGAATGTTTAAAACGGATTTTCGAAACGAATTATATTTGTATATACTAGAAAAGTTAAAATAGTCTTTTGGAAATCATGTTTTGACGAAATGTATTTTGGCATTTTGTCAGAAAATGATGAATTTGAGGAAAGTGATTGGAAATAGGGTTTAAAACCATGGAAAAGTTTTATAAACAAACGAGTCATGCAGAAATTTTATAAGAATACTATACTTAAAAATATTTCACAAAAAAAAAACCTTACTTTTTCAAAATCCGACAAAAAGACGAAATAATAAAATATTATTATTTTAATGAATCGACTAAAAAAAGAAAAAATATATTTTATAATCTCATAAAATATAAAACTCTTACCATTCACCTTGTGTATTTAAAACGTGTTAATACTCATACTATAAACAATCAATCTAGATAACTTGGGGTTTATTGGGTAAATTGCCGAAACGTGTCTAAAATTTTAAATTCTTTAATTCCGTTCTATTGAATTATTATTTCTATAATTCTAAATTCTTAGACTCTTATTTTTGGATTTCTAATTTCTAAAGTCTCATTTCTATTGAATTCTTATTTCTATAATTCTAAGTTCTTAAGCTCTTGTTCTCGAATCCCTAATTCCTAAAGTCTTATTTCTGTCATTCTTAATTTCTATAATTCTTATTTCTTAAGCTCTTATTTCCTAAATTCTTATTCCTATAAAGGCATAGAATTCATCGAGTCAAAGTACTCAACCACCACACACAAATGATACGAAACTTTTTATAACATTTAAACAAATACTTTTACAAATACTATTACAAACGCTTGTGCACTAAGTCGTTTTCATACAATATATCACTAAGGTAAAACTTATTAATAGGTCGTGGCCGGGTACTGTTGCGTGTTTAGTTAGAGATCATCTATTTTCAGCTACTATCATCTTATCTGAGGTGAGTTCTCATAGCCTCACTTTTTTTAAACACTTTTTCGTTGGGGGAAAATGATACTCAAATTCATTTCAATGCTTTTTCATTTGTGCAAAAACTTTTATTTTTTTGGACAATGCTATATGCCTATAATTGCTATGTGAATGCCATGAGGACAAATTGTGCACAAGTTTTATTTGAACCTCTATGCAAGGACTATTTAGCCGACTGCGTAGCTCCAGCTGGTAGGCGATAAGCTCGGAGGACTATAAGCACGTGGAATACTATGGATAGTTGATTGGGTTGAATGCTATGATATCATGTGATTTCTATGTCAGAATTCTAAATACTATTGCATGCTTTCTGTTTTCATATTGCACAATTGTCCACTACTTAAATTATAGCACAACAACTTGGTTTACTCTCTAAACCTACGAGCTCACCAACTTTATGTTGACATTTTCGAGTATCATTTTCAGGTGATCAGTAGTTTATAAAGGAAGGAAATCAGATTCAAGATTTATTTTTGACTAAGACGTATTTCTAAGGACGTGTGTATACTCGCTTTAAAGGTCGGGTTAAATGTAACAATGTAAACTAAATTTCTTATAACAATGTATGGTTTATCTTGTATCTTGTGCAATGAAGTCAAAAACATCGTACCCCGTGTTTCCGCTCTTAGCGGGGTGTGACAGATAAGTATCAGAGCCAAGGTTATAGAGAATGCCCGTTTAAAAAAAAAAAAAACGCAACTATAACCAAACTAAAGTTTTCGTAAAACCTAGAACATGACGAAAGTTGACTAGCCCGGGCATTTCATGGTTTTTCCTAAAGTACGCATAGCCTGATCAACTATGCCTAACTTACGAAGGATCACGAAATAATAGGGGTAGTCTCCTTAAGTTATGTTAGAGGAAGGGGGACATAAAATTCTAAGATCACTTGAAAATGACTTGGCCATAAGCGTACATATTGCATATATGTACTTTCACTTTATACTCCTACATGAAATTCTTTGCGAGTGCTAAAACCTGAATCATCGTTGATTGCTTATTGACTTGCATGTTGCCTTAACTGCATTGCATGACACCTTGAATTCTTGCCTTATTTCTATTGCCCATGCTTATCTTGCATATTTGCCTTGCAAGCTCTACATGTGGCCTTACTACTATGTGATCTCTATCGCTTATACTTGGCCGACATGCTTGCCTTGCAATGCACTATATGTCACCGTGCATACTCATACTTTGCTACTGCTTACTTATACAAGCAGGTCTATGCTAGAAATTTCTATTTTGAATACTATACTAAACACTATTTCGGACACGTCCCAACATTGGGTTGTCGGACGGCCAGCGTCGAATACACTTTTCTAGATATAGTATTTTGGTTATACTATTTGGGATACACTATTTTGAGAACACTATTTTGAAATACTTTCTTGATATACTAATTTGGGTACACAACTACTCAGTTGTTGCCCTATGCTATTATGTCACGGTTATCGCACGCCCTGGTCCCCCCCACACTACTCACCTTGTTAGAAAATCTGAATACACCCCATTCTAAACTGACGAATTGGATTATATCCTTAGTCGCACTAAGAACAACTCACTGGCCAGCGTAGCCGCAATTGGTGGTCTTGTCATACAATTAGGACCTTGGAGACTACAAATAAAACAATAGGATTCATGAGAAAGTGATACCCTCAGGATGAGTTCTTCACGTCAGCCGTAGTAATAATACCCGCCCTAGTGTTTGTGTTACGAAGATGGTACAAATATGGATGACCCGAAGTCTTTCTGTCAAAATTCTTATACAATTGAAATATTTTCTTACAAACCTTACGAAGTACAAAACTTTGGAATTTTCTATGGTTAATGGTTTTAAATATAAATCATTTTGAACACATGTTCAAACGTTAATTTTCTTGAAAGTCAAAATCCAGACCACATACGAAAAATTGCTTAGTCGATACATAAATTTTTACAGACATCTTTTCACATGACTATAGTTAACGAAAACTTCAAACAATGTTGCTTCAAACTACATTGATGGTCAAATTTTATAATGGTTTACTCAAAATAAACGTCGTTAACATATTTTAAAACCATGCCTCTGAGAAAGGACACGCACCACGTCTATGCACTATTCAGCCATTATAAACGAACCGAACATCTCTGATTATCAATAACAAAAATTTCGAACGCTTCAAACCATTAACACAAGATGATGCCCTCAGAAAACTTTGATTTATTATCATCACCATCAAACTTCTCATACGCCCGATTACTCGTTCCTCCTGGATGTTTTCACATCAGGGGCTATCTTCTGAAATTATTTTATACCAACTATGAGATTATTAGCAAGGTCCGTCCTTATTGTTCAAACTCGAACTGGTCCTACCCTTCTTTTTGGTATATGACGCCAACAACTATGATTACTCTTCCTAGACGATAAGGACGCCACCGTCGCGACCCTCTACAAACCTCGCTCACACTACTCGACTTGATATGAGAACCTTCTTACGAAACATGTACATGAACTCTTATGGTCTATACAGATAAGATACCGTGCACCATACAATTATTGTTTCCATAACTCAAGACCACGACTGCCAACCTCATACTATGAACTTGGTATCCCTTTGCATTTCCTTTGAATGCCTTGAAACAACCTTCCTCACATTTGGAAGCCTTCATTTTTACTTCTTCAATCTTCGTATATGACGATCGTTTCTCTATTCGGAGATGCAACCCTAATAATCTCTATCCCATGTAGTTCTTACCTCGATATTTGGCCAACGATTCCCTTATTCAAGGAGTAACAAATTGTTCTCCATCTACAAATTTTGCAATTAGTACTCTATCTAATCCTTTCGATTCACGATTTACACAACGATACGAAGAAGAAGTCGCAAAACATCTTTTGGCAACAATCGTCAAACGTGAGCAGGCCATTTTGGATTCTGATAAAGACCATATAGAGAACGATTGATCCTCCTATCCTAGATAAATACATGATGTCCTGCAACATGACGCCCCCTCCCCCATAGTCTTTACAATTTCTTTTCAGAATGACTCACTTGCCTCGACTGTACCCTTAACTCTCTACTCTAATCTCTTCAATCTAAGCCATAGATACCCACTTGTTTGTTTTGAGCAAACTCAGAATTGGGAAGACCTTTCAAAAGCGTTAAGTTTGTAATAACAACTTGGTACTTAGCTTAAGTTCATGACAATTCTTGTTTGATTGAGTTATGGAGTTAAGTTAGATTCAAAGTTTATGATAATTGTGGAGTTACATAGCTTAAAGTTTATGATAATTTTGCCCAAGGACGGGAGATCTTACCCTCGCCAATATAGCCGCCTGATAATTTCTTTAGACTAACACTCCATCCCACTTAGTAGGATAAGCTTGGATAGAAATGCCATGATTTCAACGTTTGAAGTATTTGACCATGCCACATAAACTATGACCACAACACTAAGTCCTGATTGACTTCTAATTCTTACGTGATGAAATTGACCTCCAGTGAATGCTAAGTACAAGCGTTAGTCTTTTACAATAAGAAAAAGATAACAATTGAGGATTTTAATATAGTAGACTAGGCCGTTACACTGGACTAGCAGTGTTGTTAGCGAAATTGTTCACCCTGACCTACGAACATCCACTGGATTTTATGGATGAAATATGATGAACCCTAAGTAAAACCTAGCCGGTGACTAACTAGTTATCACCCCATAGGAAGTCAATTAGATGCTTGATTTCATGACATGGTAGAACCAGACGAAACTCTCGTTAGGAAAGTTAAGCAATTTAGACGAGATAAGATTCTAATTTCAAACTAAGAGAGAACTCAAAGCGAGGAACCTAAATTTGCTTGGAAAGCAAGAAGAAGACACTATAAATGACACCACATAACTTCTTAGAACATCACACGGACACGACACGAACTGGACTGCTATCGAACACCCGGTCAAAATCTCGCAGTTCAGACTGCCGGGAAAGCCGACGACCTCAAAACACTAAATAACCTACAACGCCTCCCGATGAAACATTCGCCACCTCCGAAAGATGTCCAAACTAGCATTTCAAACTAAGTCACATTAGAAAACCAATGGAAACCGCATTTCTAGAAGCTGAACGGACAAAGGGAAATAGTACATAGTGCTAAACACCTATACCTCTTCTTTCTACACCGCAATACTATACCTGATAACTCGAGATGAATTTTGGGACAAAATTCTTTTAAGGGGGATAAACTGTGATAACCGAAATTTTTTTCCTAGGTCTTAGTATTCTAAAATACTATGACTATATATCTACATACTTCTATTCGTTCAAATTCCTATGAGAAAACTCAGAGTTGACTTTTGTTAACTTATTTTACGCGAAACGGTTACAGTTTAACTAACTGTCAAATATCATATTTCTATATCAATGAATCACTTTTGATTTAAACTCCTTATTTCTAAACGTCTATGATATCATTTAAACACTTACCGGGAAGTCTTCTTGTGCTCAGCGAAAAACGTCATTAATGCGTATCAACACGACAATAAATTAAATTACGTCTAATTACTTTGGGTCATTCTAATAAACTTATTTTATTAAGTTAATTCATATTTCTCAATAACGTTTGCATAGAACGCGAATTTATGGATTTCTCTTCGAGCTAACGAAAAACAGAGAACTACACGAGACTGAAATCAAGCCCGATACACTAAAGAATCCTAATGACTCTAAATCAACTTCTTTTAAAATTTTAAGATGTCTAAACTGTAACCCTTGCGGATTTTCCAGTCTCATAATGTTCTATTTAGTCCCTTGACTTCTCGACTTTTACTGTTTCAGTTAGAGTAGTTACCGTATTAACAGCAGTCAATTTACTATATATTTGATCAATAGTCCAGTATTTCTTTAATTATCTTATTGTGGATGATTATATCCATATTTGATCAATTTTCAGGAGGTTGTCCCGCAAACGGCTTAAAATGTCAAATAACGCGTTCCGGCATGTTCGTAAATGGTCAATACTTAATCTAAATGAATTTAACTATAAACCCCATAGTGTGAATATTCAAAGTTTAAGTAAACATATTATTACATTCGTTAAACAATACAAGAACTTTTGGGTCACGTTTTAAAATCACGAACTATAAACGATAAGATAACCCGACACAAAACGAAGCAACCAAAAGCCTTGTAGGATCCCTTAGCCGGTCGAACCCCACAAGGGAATCACAAGGCTTAATTTAGCTCATGTGATCCCTTTTGTACAAGCCTTATCTCCATTTTGTTTTCAAAATACACATAGTTGTCAAAAACACAAACAAAGATTTCTCTTTTCCTCTCTTCTCCTCTTTGCGTCCGAAATCAACCAACACATACAAACACATCATTTTTCCACTTTGATTCAAGAACATGAAGGTTTAAGCGTTTCCGGGTTGATTCTAGTAGTTGTGGGTTTATTAAAACAACGTTTGGGTTGTTGGTTTCGTGTTAATGTCATCTTCAAAACCCTCTTTGTAAGTCATCATTTTTTAAAATATTTTCGTACATTTGAATGTCTAATGATGCATAGATATTAGTTGTACGGTGCGTTTGTTAAAAAAATTCAAAAACGAAAAGTTTATAAAAACTCATTTAGGGTGCTTTTGGTTTCGAACAAGAAAAGAAAAGAAAACAAGGAAAGACCATTTAATATTTTGGTTGTGATGGTTGAATAACATTTATATACCAAATAGCTTATTTCTTGTCTAGCTTAAAAATAAGCTTTCATAAAGCTTATTATAGCTTTTTTCGTTGGCTTATTTGGTTTCGGATATAAAAGGAACCCAAGAAAAGTGGTTTTGGTTATTTACTACTTTTGTCCTATTTTTATAGCTTATTTTAGTAGCTTATTTAGAGAACTAAATATATTCTATAGCTTATTAGCTTATTTTTAAGCTCTTATAGATTATTTTGGGCTTACATAACCCACGACCCAAAATAAAATAATAAGCCGCGGTATATTGATTATCTTTTGAGGTCACGACTTATTTATGGCTTATTGGTATTGACTTATTTTGATACAAAAGTGTTTATTTACTTATCTTATACCTTATTGGCTTTATTTTTGGCTTAGTATATTTTTGAAAGTGTTTGTTGGGCTTATTCATGCCGCGACCCAATTAATGGCCCAATAAGCTTCGGCTTATTTTTGGGGATTTTTCGTTTCGGCCTTATTTTTATTTTATTCATGAGTACTTTATTAAATGATACTTGGGCTTAATTATTATTATCGGACGTTTCGTTATTTGGACATCGAACTATTTATGGGCTAAGAACTAAAATGTATGACTTTGGACTAATATTGGGCCTTAAGGCCCAATAAGCGAAACTAATTATTTTGAATGTTTAAAACGGATTTTCGAAACGAATTATATTTGTATATACTAGAAAAGTTAAAATAGTCTTTTGGAAATCATGTTTTGACGAAATGTATTTTGGCATTTTGTCAGAAAATGATGAATTTGAGGAAAGTGATTGGAAATAGGGTTTTATAATCCATGGAAAAGTTTTATAAACAAACGAGTCATGCAGAAATTTTATAAGAATACTATACTTAAAAATATTTCACAAAAAAAAAACCTTACTTTTCCAAAATCCGACAAAAAGACGAAATAATAAAATATTATTATTTTAATGAATCGACTAAAAGAAGAAAAATATATTTTATAATCTCATAAAATATAAAACTCTTACCATTCACCTTGTGTATTTAAAACGTGTTAATACTCATACTATAAACAATCAATCTAGATAACTTGGGGTTTATTGGGTAAATTGCCGAAACGTGTCTAAAATTTTAAATTCTTTAATTCCGTTCTATTGAATTATTATTTCTATAATTCTAAATTCTTAGACTCTTATTCTCGGATTTCTAATTTCTAAAGTCTCATTTCTATTGAATTCATATTTCTATAATTCTAAGTTCTTAAGCTCTTGTTCTCGAATCCCTAATTCCTAAAGTCTTATTTCTGTCATTCTTAATTTCTATAATTCTTATTTCTTAAGCTCTTATTTCCTAAATTCTTATTCCTATAAAGGCATAGAATTCATCGAGTCAAAGTACTCAACCACCACACATAAATGATACGAAACTTTTTAGTAAACATTTAAACAAATACTTTTACTAAATTACTAATTACAAACCCGCTTGTGCACTAAGTCGTTTTCATACAATATATCACTAAGGTAAAACTTATTAATAGGTCGTGGCCGGGTACTGTTGCGTGTTTAGTTAGAGATCATCTATTTTCAGCTACTATCATCTTATCTGAGGTGAGTTCTCATAGCCTCACTTTTTTTAAACACTTTTTCATTGGGGGAAATGATACTCAAATTTATTTCAATGCTTTTTCATCTGTGCAAAAACTTTTATTTTTTTGGACAATGCTATATGCCTATAATTTCTATGTGAATGCCATGAGGACAAATTGTGCACAAGTTTTATTTGAACCTCTATGCAAGGACTATTTAGCCGACTGCGTAGCTCCAGCTGGTAGGCGATAAGCTCGGAGGACTATAAGCGCGTGGAATACTATGGATTGTTGATTGGGTTGAATGCTATGATATCATGTGATTTCTATGTCAGAATTCTAAATACTATTGCATGCTTTCTGTTTTCATATTGCACAATTGTCCACTACTTAAATTATAGCACAACAACTTGGTTTACTCTCTAAACCTACGAGCTCACCAACTTTATGTTGACATTTTCGAGTATCATTTTCAGGTTATCAGTAGTTTATAAAGGAAGGAAATCAGATTCAAGATTTATTTTTGACTAAGACGTATTTCTAAGGACGTGTGTATACTCGCTTTAAAGGTCGGGTTAAATGTAACAATGTAAACTAAATTTCTTATAACAATGTATGGTTTATCTTGTATCTTGTGCAATGAAGTCAAAAACATCGTACCCCGTGTTCTCCGCTCTTAGCGGGGTGTGACAGATTGGTATCAGAGCCAGGTTATAAAGAATGCCCATTTTTCTAAAATAAAAACGCAACTATAACCAAACTAAAGTTTTCATAAAACCTAGAACATGACGAAAGTTGACTAGCCCGAGCATTTCATAGTTTTTCCTAAAGTACGCATAGCCTGATCAACTATGCCTAATTTACGAAGGATCACGAAATGATGGGGATAGTTTCCTTAAGTTTTGTTAGAAAGGGGGGACATAAAATTCTAAGATCACCTGAAAATGACTTGGCCGTGACCGTACATATTGCATATATGTACTTTCACTTTATACCCCTACATGAAATTCTTTGCGAGTGCTAAAACCTGAATCATCGTTGATTGCCTATTGACTTGCATATTGCCTTAATTGCATTACATGACGCCTTGAACGCTTGCCTTATTTCTATTGCCCATGCTTATCTTGCATATTTGCCTTGCAAGCTTTACATGTGGCCTTACTACTATATTATCTCTATCGCTTATTCTTGGCTGACATGCTTGCCTTGCAATGCTCTATATGTCGCCATGCATAGCTACTGCTTACTTATACAAGCAGACCTATGCTAGTAATTTCTATTTCGAATACTATACTAAACACTATTTCGGACACGTCCTAACATTGAGTTGACGGACGGCCAACGTCGAATAAACTATTTTGAATATAGTACTTTGGTTATACTATTTAGGATACACTATTTTGAGAACACTGTTTTGAAATATTCTAATTTGGGTACACAACTACTCAGTTGTTGCCCTATGCTATTACGTCACGATTATCACATGCCCTGTCTCCCCCACGCACTACTCACCTTGTTAGAAAGTCTGAATGCACCGCATTCAAAACCGACGAATTGAAGTATATCCTTAGTCGCACTAAGAACAACCCACGGATAAGCGTAATCGCAATTAGTGATCTTGTCATACAATTAGGACCTTGGAGACTACAGATAGGACAACAGGAGTCATGAGAGAGTGATACCCTCAGGATGAGTTCTTCACGTCAGCCGTAGTAACAATACCCGCCCTAGTGTTTGTGTTACGAAGATGGTACAAATATGGATGACCCGAAGTCTTTCTGTCAAAATTCTTATACAATTGAAATATTTTCTTACAAACCTTACGAAGTACAAAACTTTGGAATTTTCTATGGTTAATGGTTTTAAATTTAAATTCATTATGAACAATGTTTTCAAACGTTTAATTTTTTGAAAGTCAAAATCCAGACCACATACGAAAAATTGCTTAGTCGATACACAAATTTTTACAGACATCTTTTCACAACTATAATTAACGAAAACTTCAAACAATGTTGCTTCAAACTACATTTATGGTCAAAATTTTATAATGGTTTACTCAAAAAAACGTTGTTAACCATATTTTAAAACCATGCCTCTGAGAACGGACACGCACCAGTATATGCACCTATTCAGTCATTATAACGAACTCAATCTCTGATTATCAATAACAAAAATTTCGAACGCTTCAAACCATTAACACAAGATGATGCCCTTAGAAAACTTTGATTTATTATCATCACCATCAAACTTCTCATACGCCCGATTACTCGTTCCTCCTGGATACTGAAATTATTTTATACCAACTATGAGATTATTAGCAAGGTCCGTCCTTATTGTTCAAACTCGAACTGGTCCTACCCTTCTTTTTGGTATACGATGCCAACAACTACGATTACTCTTCCTAGACGATAAGGAAGCCACCGTCGCGACCCTCTACAAACCTCGCTCACACTACTCGACTTGATATGAGAACCTTCTTACGAAACATGTACATGAACTCTTATGGTCTATACAGATAAGATACCGTGCACCATACAATTATTGTTTCCATAACTCAAGACCACGACTGCCAACCTCATACTATGAACTTGGTATCCATTCACATTTCCTTTGAATGCCTTGAAACAATCTTCCTCACATTTGGAAGCCTTCATTTTTACTTCTTCAATCTTCGTATATGACGATCGTTTCTCTATTCGGAGATGCAGCCCTAATAATCTCTATCCCATGTAGTTCTTACCTCGATATTTGGCCAACGATTCCCTTATTCAAGGAGTAACAAATTGTTCTCCATCTACAAATTTTGCAATTAGTACTCTATCTAATCCTTTCAATTCATGATTTACACAACGATACGAAGAAGAAGTCGCAAAACATCTTTTGGCAACAATCGTCAAACGTGAGCAGGCCATTTTAGATTCTGATAAAGACCATATAGAGAACGATTGATCCTCCTATCCTAGATAAATACATGATGTACCTGCACACTTGGACGCCCCCCTCCCCCATATATAGTCTTTACCTGATTTATTCATGAATGACTCACTTGCCTCGACTGTACCCTTAACTCTCTACTCTAATCTCTTCAATCTATAAGCCATGGATACCCATTTGTTTGTTTTCAGTGAACCCATAATTGAGCAGACCTTTCAAAAGCGTTAAGTTTGTAATAACAACTTGGTACTTAGCTTAAGTACATGAAAGTTCTTATTTGATTGAGTTGTAGAGTTAAGTTAGATTCAAAGTTGTTACTTAGCTTAAGGTTTATGATAATTTTTCCCAAGGACGAGAGATCTTTCCTTCGCCCATATAGCCGCTTGATAGTTACTTTAGACTGACACTCATTTTCACTTAGTAGAATAAGCTTGGATAGAAATGCCATGATTTCAACGTTTGAAGTATTTGACCATGCCACATAAACTATGACCACAACACTAAGTCCTGATTGACTTCTAACTCTTACGTGATGAAATTGACCTCCAGTGAATGCTAAGTACAAGCGTTAGTCTTTTACAATAAGAAAAAGATAACAATTGAGGATTTTAATATAGTAGACTAGGCCGTTACACTGGACTAGCAGTGTTGTTAGCGAAATTGTTCACCCTGACCTACGAACATCCACTGGATTTTATGGATGAAATATGATGAACCCTAAGTAAAAACCTAGCCGCTGAAAATAATAGTTTATCACCCCATAGGAAGCTCAATTAGATGCTTGATTTCATACATGGTAGAACCAGACGAAACCTATCGTTAGGAAAGTTTTAAGCAATTTAGAGAGATAAGATTCTAATTTCAAATAGAGAGAACTCAAAGGAGGAACCTAAATTTTGCTTGGAAAGCAAGAAGTAGGACAGATAAATGACACCACATAACTTCTTAGAACATCACACGGACACGACACGAACTGGACTGCTATCGAACACCCGGTCAAAATCTCGCAGTTCAGACTGCCGGGAAAGCCGACGACCTCAAAACACTAAATAACCTACAACAACGCCCTCCCGATCGACATTCGCCCAACTCGAAAGGATGTCAAACTTAGCATTTCAAACTAAGTCACATTAGAAACCAATTGGAAAACGCATTTCTAGAAGTCTGAACGGACAAAAGGAATAGTATTTAGTGCTAAACACCTATACCTCTTCTTTCTACACCGCAATACTATACCTGATAACTCGAGATGAATTTTGGGACAAAATTCTTTTAAGGGGGATAAACTGTGATAACCGAAATTTTTTTCCTAGGTCTTCGTATTCTAAAATACTATGACTATATATCTACATACTTCTATTGTTAAATTCCTATGAGAAAAAACTAGAGTTGGACTTTTGTTTGATTATTTTCACGCGAAACGGTTACAGTTTATACCTAACTGTCAATATCATATTTCTATATCTATGAATCACTTTTGATTTTTAACTTTATTCTATAAAGTCATATGATATCATTTAAACACTTACCGGGAAGTCTTCTTGTGCTCAGCGAAAAACGTCATTAATGCGTATCAACACGACAATAAATTAAATTACGTCTAATTACTTTGGGTCATTCTAATAAACTTATTTTATTAAGTTAATTTCATTATTTCTCCAATAACGGTTTGGCATTAGACCGAAATTTTCGGATTTCTCTTCGAGCTAACGGAAAACAAAGAACTACACGAGACTTAAATCAAGCCCGATACATTAAAGAATCCTAATGACTCTAAATCAACTTCTTTTAATATTTTAAGATGTCTAAACTGTAACCCTTGCGGATTTTCCAGTCTCATAATGTTCTATATAGTCCTTTGACTTTTTGACTTTTACTGTTTCCGTCAGAGCAGTTACCGTATTAACAGCAGTCAATTTACTATATATTTGATCAATAGTCCAGTATTTCTTTAATTATCTTATTGTGGATGATTATATCCATATTTGATCAATTTTCAGGAGGTTGTCCCGCAAACGGCTTAAAATGTCAAATAACGCGTTCCGGCATGTTCGTAAATGGTCAATACTTAATCTAAATGAATTTAACTATAAACCCCATAGTGTGAATATTCAAAGTTTAAGTAAACATATTATTACATTCGTTAAACAATACAAGAACTTTCGGGTCACGTTTAAAATCACGAACTATAAGCGATAAGCAACCCGACAAGAGACAAAACGCACCAAGGAACCCCTAGGATCCCTTGGCCGGTCGAACCCCACAAGGGGAACCACAAGGCTTATTTTTAGCTCATGTGTTCCCTTTTGTACAAGCCTTATCTCCATTTTGTTTTCAAAGTACACATAGTTGTCAAAAACACAAACAAAGATTTCTCTTTTCCCCTCTTCTCCTCTTTGCGTCCGAAATCAACCAACACACACAAACATATCATTTTTTCACTTTGATTCAAGAACATAAAGGTTTAAGCATTTTCGGGTTGATTCTAGTAGTCGTGGGATTATTAAAACAACGTTTAGGTTGTTGGTTTCGTGTTAATCTCATCTTCAAAACCCTCTTTGTAAGTCATCATTCTTTTAAATATTTTGTACTTTTGAATGTATAATGATGCATAGATGTTAGTTGTATGGCGTGTTTGTTAAAAAAAATTAAAAATGAAAAGTTTATAAAAACTTATTTAGGGTGCGTTTGGGTTCGATCTAGAAAAGAAAAGAAAACAAGGAAAGACCATTTTAATATTTTGGTTGTGATGGTTGAATAACATTTATATACTAAATAGCTTATTTCTTGTCTAGCTTAAAAATAAGCTTTTGAAAAGCTTATTATAGCTTTTTCGTAGGCTTATCTGGTTTCGGATATAAAAGGAACACAAGAAAATTAGTTTTGGTTATTTACTACCTTTGTCCTATTTTTATAGCTTATTTTAATAGCTTATTTGGAGAACTAAATATATTCTATAGCTTATTAGCTTATTTTAAGCTCTTATAGCTTATTTTGGGCTTACATAACCCACGACCCAAAAGAAAACAATAAGCCGCGACTTATTGATTATCTTTTGAGGTCACGACTTATTTATGGCTTATTGGTATTGACTTATTTTGATACAAAAGTGTTTATCTACTTATCTTATACCTTATTGGCTTTATTTTTGGCTTAGTATATGTTGGGCTTATTCATGCCGCGACCCAACTAATGGCCCAATAAGCTTCGGCTTATTTTTGAGGCTTTTCGTTTGGCTTATTTTATATTTATTCATAGTACTTATTTAAATTGATACTTTGGGCTTAATTATTATTATCGGAATTTTCGTTATTTGGACATCGAACTATTATGGGCTAAGAAGTAAAATGTATGACTTTGGACTAATATTGGGCCTTAAGGCCCAATAAGCGAAATTAATTATTTTGAACGTTTAAAACGGATTTTTGACACGACTTATATATGTATATACTAGAAAAGTTAAAATAGTCTTTTGGAAAGCATGTTTTGACGAAACGTCACGTAAATGTATATTTTGGCATTTTTTCAAAAAATAGTGGATTTGAAGAAAGTGATTAGAAATAGGGTTTAAAACCTTGGAAATGTTTTATAAACAAATGAGTCATGCCGAAATTTTATAAAAATACTATACTTAAAAATATTTCACAAAAAAAACTTACTTTTTCAAAATCTGATAAAAAGACGAAATAATAAAATATTATTATTTTAATGAATCGACTAAAAAACGAAAATATATATTTTATAATCTTATAAAATATAAAAATCTTACCATTCACCTTGTGTATTTAAAACGTGTTAATACTCATACTATAAACAATCAATCTAGATAACTTGGGGTTTATTGGGTAAATTGCCAAAACATGTCTAAATTCTTAAATTCTTTAATTCCGGTCTATTATTTCTATAATTCTAAATTCTTAGACTCTTATTCTCGGATTTCTCATTTCTAAAGTCTCATTTCTATTGAATTATTATTTCTATAATTCTAAGTTCTTAAGCTCTTATTCTCGAATCTCTAATTCCTAAAGTCTTATTTCTGTGATTCTTAATTTCTATAATCCTTATTTCTTAAGCTCTTATTTCCTAAATTCTTATTCCTTTAAAGGCATAGAATTCATCGAGTCAAAGTACTCAACCACCGCACATCAATGATACAAAACTTTTTATAACATTTAAACAAATACTTTTACAAATACTATTACAATTGCTTGTACACTAAGTCGTTTTCATACAATATATCACTAAGGTAAAACTTATTAATAGGTCGTGGACGGGTACCGTTGCGCGTTTAGTTAAAGATCATCTATTTTCAGCTGCTATCATCTTATCTGAGGTGAGTTCTTGTAGCCCCACTTTTTTAAACACTTTTCCATTGGGGAAAAAATGATACTCAAATTCATTTCAATGCTTTTTCATCTGTGCAAAAAATTCTATTTCTTTTGGACAATGCTATGTGCCTATGATTGCTATGTGAATGCCATGAGGACAAACTGTACACAAGTTCTATGTGAACCTCTATGCAAGGACTATCTAGCCGACTGTGTAGCTCCAGCTGGTAGGCGATAGGTTTGGAGGACTATAAGCGCGTGGAATACTATGGATTGTTGATTGGGTTTAATGCTATGATATCATGTGATTTCTATGTCAGATTTCTAAATACTATTACATGCATTCTGTTTTCATATTGCACAATTGTCCACTACTTAAATTCTAGCAGAGCAACTGGGTTTACTCTCTAAACCTACGAGCTCATCAACTTTATGTTGAGCTTTTCGAGTATCATTTTTAGCTGATCAGTAGTTTATAGAGGAAGGAAATGGGATTCAAGATTTATTTTTGACTAAGATGTATTTCTAAGGACATGTGTATACTCGCTTTCTAGGTCGGGTTAAATGTAACAATGTAAACTAAATTTCTTGTAACAATGTATGGTTTATCTTGTATCTTGTGCAATGAAATCAAAAATGTCATACCCCGTGTTTCTGCTCTTAGCGGGGTGTGACATCTTCATCCTACCTTACTCCCTGAGTACCCAACTCGAGAGTTACTTCACTAGTCCACAAGCTCCCTTTACGACGGAGAAAACCTTACATCGTCGCTTACATTATTTTTTGACGCTAAGCTAAATGTTGAGTCCTTCTTTGGGTACAACCAAACCCGTTATGTTAAACCTGTTATGTTTTGTGGCCCAGCATAATAAACCTTGTGTTTTCTGGTCTAAATACATAAACCATGTCGCTTATACCAATTTCTGACACTAAGCTAAATGCCGAGTTCTAATCTTAGCTAGAACCAATCTACCACATACACTTGTATTTTGAGGACTAAAATACTAACCGGATCTCACACTTATGTTCTGGGCTAACACACTAGCCGGATATAACTACTACACAAGATTGAAGAACATGAACTCGATCTATATGTAGCAAATATTACGAATGAACTAACTAGACTACATAATTCGTATCTTGATGACAATGAGAGATCTTCTATTGCACTTGAATGAATGGTTGATTGGATCACATTTAAACAAGATTAAACAAGTTAAATGATCAAAGAAAGAAAGATTTAGAAAGGGATTTAGAACAGAAAGAAGTGTGTGCAAAAGGATGAAAAAAATAGTTGGGAACAATCCACTATTTATAGGCAAACCAAAGGAGCATCTAAAAGGGGACGGTCCTTGATTTATTGTACGGTCCCAAATATATTAGGGACCGTCCTCCCTATTAGGGGATTGTCATATGAAGGACACTCCCTTTTTTGCCTTTTAGTGGAGAAATATTTTTCTAGTTTGGGTAGTATCTATATAGGGGGAACCAGATTTTGAATATTTATTCAAAAAAAACTGTTTTTATAATTACAAAAATATTTTGGCTAGTTTATTTTTGTAAAAAGGTTTTTGTTATATTTGTAAAAATATAAAGTTTAAGACAAAAAACTTTTTTCCATGATCATTCAATAAGTTTAAAGTTTGTTTGTTCATACTTTTTGTGATTTATGTCGGGTGCAAACTTATATCTCTGTTGAAGTTGACTTGAGACGTCGATAGATGTTGACGTATGAATGCATTGATGATTTGTGATTATGAGAACTTGCACACTTTATGTTATGTATTACAAGCTACATGATTGTCATCACTAAAACACAAAGAGATTGTATAGATTAAATATCGTAATATTTGCACTAACAATCTCCCCCTTCTTTTTGATGATGACAAAATATGTAAACTGCAATTCATAGTAAAATGTAAAAGTTACTCGTTTACACTTCTTCTCCCTCTTTTGCCGAAGCAAAAAGGTAGGCAACCCGAAGGTTCTTCATCAAAAGGCTAGATTTGTACTAAACTTCCTTTCTTTCTTGCGATGGCAAGCTTGAATCATCCCAGTAAAGTCTTGCTCCTTTCATTCCCGTATACTTCAAACATACCATCGAGCCCCCTAGCTCATTGCATTCCCATGATTATTGCATCCATTTACTCTAGCGGATCCATGGATCAAATGTTACAAAAGCTTAACCTACATCAAGGGTTACTTTCGTACAACAAAGTATATAAAAGAATAGGAGCATAATTATAGGGGTGGAATACACATATCAAGAAGTATGTAGATGCGTTAATGATTGCAAATGTAATGAGTTTGACATTTGTAAATTATCCCCCTTGTTTGGGGCACCAAGGAATCGTGCTACATAAGCGTGCTACAAAACAAAGTAAGTAGACAAGTGTACATATATATAATTATGATGATAGCTGTATATATAGCAAGACACTAGAAAGAACAAGACATGTACGTCATAGGTGTGAGTACTCTAAAATATGATACTTTCAAAGAAAATTTGAAACTAGACACATGCCATCATTGTTTTAATAACAACAACCCCTTAAAAGATCAAGACATATGCTTAAGGATCAAGACGCATGCTTAAGCACTAAGACTCAACCGAAACCCTTTGGCATAATTGTGCCCAATGAATCACACCAACTTTAATAAACGAGAACGGAATTCGTTTATTGACACACCACTATTATGAGAATGACTTCTTCCAAGATGTCATTTGGATAAAGAGTATTAACGTATTTTGAACGACATGTTCCTTATGATATCATTATCTACCAAAGATGATGATTTGGATTCGGATAGACTTTCATCAAGGATTATATTGAGAGATTCCTAAATCCTTGAGGTTTATTTGTTAAGCATTATGTATGCTTTTTATGTTTGGGGTATTTAAGAAAAAACCTCATCGTAAGACTTTAGATCAAACTAAATGTTAATGATAAGAATGATTTGTTGAGAAGGCATACTCTGAATGTGTTCTTTGAAGAAAAGTTTTATGACATTTAAAGGTAGACGAATGTCACTTAATATCTTGATAAGATATGTCAAAATATATACTCGAAAGGAGTTATATTATGAGAAAAATAAATGAGATAGAGGTGAAAATGATATGCACTGGATGTGAATGAAAAAGATTCCATATAATGGAAAAGTGGGGAAGGATAAGCGAGAATGAAGAGGGAAGGTGTTGACTGAAGGTTGACAAAGACGATTAATATATCGTTTGCACTGACAATGACAAGCATGCTGTGAGAAAAAAAGTGCATGTGATCCTATCAAGACAAATGTGGATGTATATATATATATATATATATATATATATATATTAGTTTGGTGTTTTGTTGGTTGTCAATGTTGACAAACAAATGTGGGTATGTGAAATGAGGTGGTAATTCTTTCATGGCGGAAGAAAAATGAAAGACACACCAATGTGGTGACTCAATAACACTTGAAGATTGAATATCTTCTTTATGTTCTTCAATTGCTAGAAAGTGGAAATGATTGGATGGTTATAGAGAAAGTGTGCGATGTTCTTAAGGAGATAATTTCAATAGTTTAGGAATTTTTTGTTGAACAACAGTAGCAAAGTGGAGAAAGGGGTGTTTGGATTTAAAGAAAATAAAAAAATGTGTATATGGTTTTCTCAGGTGACGGTCCCAGATATATTTGGGACCGTCCTATATAAATCAAGTACCATCCAATATATAAAGGACCGTCTGCTGTTATTGGATTTGTGATCTGATTTTTGACGAATTTTGCAAAGGAATGACTTTTACATTACGCAAATTACTTAAATATTTTGGATGAAATAATTAAGTTGTCAATAAATATGAAGAAACATTAGAGGTGAGAAGACTATTAGAAATGAGAAGAAACGTTTAGAAGTGAGAAGAAACGTTAGAAGTGAAAAGACTATTAAAAGTGAGAAGACTATTTGTTAGCATTGATAATTTAGTGAAGTGACGATCATTATCGATCTCATGAGTCTTGTAATAGATAGACATATTACAAGCATGTAATAGTTAGTCCGATAAGCTAGTTCGTTAAATATTGTAATAGTCCAAGACCCGACCTATGGAAGCCAAAGTAAGGCCCAACCCGGTTCTAGAGACTATATAAGAACCTCCCTTCACAAAGAGAGGGTGTGTGAGTGTGTGTTATGTAAAGGTGTAAGATAAACTCTCCTCTCCATTCCTTAGTGAAATAAAGAAAGAAATATCTAAACACCTCCATCATCTTCTTTCTTTTATTCTCTTCTATATATGTGTTAGGGTCAGTTTCTGAGCCCTTCAGTCTCTCAATAGATTTAAACATAAAATCCTTTAAGTATAAGTCAAACTGAAGACAATTTAGTTTAAGTCGCTGAAGAAAGTTCAACATCAGTTCTTGAGGTACTTAGAAGATCAAGATCATCTTCACTTCAGTTTATGTGGCGGTACAGAAACTGAAGAAGACCTTAGCAAGAGCTTCAGTTTAGCTTGGTTGACAATTCCAAGCTGAATGATGTCTATCTCCTTCTTAGAAGATTGAAACGAAATGTTTCACTTCTAGAAGGTTTACAAGGCGAGAAAAAGATTGCTTTAAGTAAAAAAGAATAAAGTAATCTCCCTGGGAATGGATACTTCTAAAGTTGGTATAGAAGTACAACAACTTTCCTTAAAGGACTATACCTGGTACTATAAAGCATGGCTGTATTAAATGGTAGCTCAACCACCCATTTAATGCTTGCCATGTGTACTAGGTTAGCTTGTAAACCCTAATTCCTTGCCTATAAAAGGAAAGAGACATTAGAGTAAATGCTATATGTTAGCCTCTTTTTTTAGTTAAGTGATGGTCATTATCTATTCTCGAGCCTTGTATAAGAAAACATAGTTTACGGGAATTAGTTTAATCTAAGTGGGCCTAAGTTACTGGCTTAAAGCTCATTTGTGTTAGAATCAGCCTAAGAAAAGCCCAAATGGCAAATATCCTCTCTAGGGTATAATACCACCCTCCTAGCTTGTTAGGAGGGTGTTGGTTACATTTTCTCTTATAGTAATCTTCCAATTTTCTTTCTTTTATTTCTCTCTCTAGTCTTATATTTCTCTCTCTAAGATTTCTATTATTTAAGTGTATGTGATATGTTTGATATAGGTTAACAGTTTTATGGTTTATTTATATTAATAATTTCTCTTTGTATTTTTAGCACTTGGATGGAAATTTGAGGAAATACACGTGACTTAGACTCATTTTGGGAAGAAACGGGTAAGATTACAATTCTACATAGAAGTTGGTGATGATATGGCTTACAGACCGTGGAGACAGCGTCACAAACTCTTGGTGACGTCGTCAGAAGACTAAAGGGACGTGTCACAATTATTGGTGACGGCATCAAAGTAGCCGACTTAAGAAACCCTAAGAAGATTCGGCGAGGCGACGGCGTCAGGACTTCTTAGTGACGCCGTCGCGACTATTTTCCTATATATATTTTCCTTATTTTAGGGTTTTAAAGTGTGGAACCTTTGGAAGTCGAACAAAGACGACTTATAGCAGATTTTTAGAGTATTTTAGGGTTCCCTAACCCTCTTGTATCATCCCTACTTGCATGTTTTAATCTAGTAAAGTTCTTCTATCCATTAATCTTTCAATATGTCTATGTGTTGTTCGATCAATTGTTCTTCTCTTATCATTAACATGCTTGGCTAGATCTTATAGTGTTTGCTTATGATTGCATGTGAATTAGTATGTAGATCCTAATAATATTGCTTCTTATTAACGTGTGTGCATGTTTAGACTTTAGAATACTAGCTACTTAATTGTTACGACGATGCCTAGAGCAACATGATTGTGTAGAAAGGATTCCAATGGTAATAGTCTTCATACTACCTTTCCCATCTATGGATGATCCCTTTTAAGTATTTTAATGAGCGTAATATACTCCTAGGGGCCTTGTAATAGTCTTCATACTACCTTACTTGTGTGTTGCCTTAACATAATATTACGTAGACAGTGTTTTCGTGTAATTCGTCATGTTTTTGGGAAATACTTACACATAACATCACAAGTATGACAAAGCAATAGAATTAGGAGAAGCATACTAAGGATCATGCATGATTAAGCAAACGCTTCTATTTACCTATACGAGTTTCCACCTTAGCTTAGATTAGTTAGATTAAATTAGATAATTAGATAACTAGTTAAAATCAACCACCTACAAACCCGAGATTTAAATTGCTTTCATAAAATATAAAAAGAACAAAAATAATATTCTCTCAACCTCTAGACCTTAATTACGTTTAATTCGAGCCTTCACACGCTATTCCCCTAGAGAACGATAACAACCCCCGAGTCCTGCCTATACTACACTACAATGGTTAGGTACTCTGCCTAGGGAGTTGTAAAACTCTTTGCGAGTTTACACGACCCGCATCATTAGTCAACATGGTTTTAATGTGTGTTCCAAAATATGTAATATTATGTCACACTATATAATATGGGTAAATCTCACCGTTTTATAATGTACATGTGATCGATCTCAATATAGCATATATAAAATGCTAGGCAAATCCAAACTCTTCACCCTTGACCAAGGTAAAAAGTCAAGACCTACCTAGAAATAAAATATATAAGAGAATCAATGATAAAAAGATTCCGGAAGTATGATTCCCGGGTCGTATGTCCCAACGAGGCTGCAATTGAAAGTTGATCTTGGTTTGATTTAGATTGAGTGAGAATGATTTTGATTGATTATAAGTCCTAACAACTACGGGAAGCAAAATTAGGTATAAGGAAACCCTAAATTACAATCTAATGGAACAAAACCTAAAACGGGCATGCAAAAAAAAAAAAAAAAAATTACACTACCAGCAGAAACGGTACACTACCAGCAGGAACGGAGCACTACCAGCAGAAACGGTACACTACCAGCAGGAACGGAGCTCTAAAACTGCTGATTTTAAAAAATCGTTTTTAGCCAAAACTCAAAACACGAAAGTTGTCCGGGACATGTTTTTAAGCAACTTTAATAAAGACACTTTATAAAAATAAGCACTCAATAAGCCCCGAAAAGCCAAATAAGCTGCTGATTGCAGAAAGTAGTAGAAACGAGGCTCCAAAACTGCTGATTTTAAAAAATCGTTTTTAGCCAAAACTCAAAACACGAAAGTTGTCCGGGACATGTTTTTAAGCAACTTTAATAAAGACACTTTATAAAAATAAGCGCATACTCAATAAAGCCCCAAAAATCCAAATAAGCATCTGATTTGCAGAAAGTTAAAGGTTGGACTTACTTTAGTAAATAAGCTGTAAAAAGCCAAAATTAACCAAAATGAAAAAGGAAAGATGTTTTTGGAAAGCTTATATGTTGCTAATCTGATTCCAAAAGCAAAAAGGCCTTATTTCAACCAAAAACAAAACTTAACTCAACTCAATTTGCATCAAAATATAGTAAACCTCACTTTTCTAAAAAAGCCAAAATGAAAATAAGCTAAAAATCCTAAATAAGCATAACTTAAAAGTGTGCTTTTGGAAATAACTCTATCAAGAGTCCTTATTAAGCCCACCTATTCACTTCTTTAAATAAGCCATTTGGATAAGCACAATAAGCACACATGACAAAACTAACAAATTTTTTGATTTATTATACTGAAAAAAAGCACGTTTTTGAGCTTAAAAGTAGCCAAGCTAATTGGAATCTTATGATGATATAAGCAAAAACAATTGAGATTTAAGCTCAATGAACAAAAATTAAACTCAAACGATGTTTTGAAACACTAAATAAGCCGATGAATTGACTTATGAAAAAAGCTAATTATTCATCCCTTTTTTTTAAACCTCATAAAGTTAGCGATTCTTAAACTTTAAACTTTTAAAACACTATTAGCACTTACAGACAACACGTTACACCAATGGCATATAAACACCATATAAGGCTGGAATAGAATATGGGGGCAGCAGGGGGTGGAGACTCGGGGAAGTGGGGGGGGGTGAGCGGGGGGTGATCAGGTCTCTCTACTGGTGTCGGGAGGAGCAGTTAGGGAGGGTGGAGTTGACAGAATAGATGTAGATTTTGGACGTGGTAGGTGTCTATCTAATAGTCACACTACAACTCACAAACACACGCTAGAAGATGGTGTTCGAGTCACTTCATACTTCACAAGCATATAATATTCCAACGAGAGTTCACAAATAATCTAATATAAACTTGGAAAATGAAAAATCAACAAATAAAAACTTGATTAAACAGCTTATAAGACCTAAATATAGCTAAATGAAATTTAACAAATTACCACAACCCTTTGACAAGAGCCCAAATACCCATTTTCAGTCATTGACCCAAACACCCCTTAATATTATAATCACATTTTAAAACTAATTTTAGTATTTAGGGCCAAAGCTTATAAAGACAAATGATTATAGTGAACATATAAGCACTAATGAACCATTTTCACCAGAAATTAAGCACTTAGATAAGCTGAATAAGCAAAAGGCAATTTTAGCTAAAATGACATATTAAAAGAACAAGTATAAATAATGATACAAAAGCTTAAACCAAGGAAAATTAAGCATATAATAACACTATAAGCAATGAATAAGACAAAAAAAACATAACTAAGCCAATGCTACAGTAACCTTAAAGAAAAGTGCAAGAATTTAAATAAGAGACTTACAATGAACCATCTAGCTAAACAAAGGAACCCAAAAGGCAGATAAAGCTTCCCTATCTTAAAAATAAGCAAGGGTAATGAGTCCATGTGGTTTCATTACAACCAACTTCCTAAAATGCTTTCCCAATTCAAATGCAAAGGTAATCAGGTTATTAAAACTGGTTGCAGTAATTTAAACTATTTTAACACTTATTTAGCTCAAATAAAGAGCTTTGAGTAGCTTTAAAACAAACTTAAGGTAATGTAAACTTGGAACACGAATTGCAAAACAAACTGAAATTTCATTAAACTTGGAACTTTTACAAATTGCAGAAAGGAAAAAGTTTTTTATATTAAAAACTAAAAATTACACACTAAAAATTACACACTTTCTTACATGGCTCACTAGCCCTATTTATACAAAGAAAAAAGTAAAAACAAGCTGAAGTCTTCTGTTTGACTTTCATTGACTTTTCTTTGTTGAGCTTGACTGTGTTTGTTTGCTGAGTATAAACTCTTGGTGCTAGTATTGGAGTATAAACTCACAATATACCTGCCCTTTATATTCCTTGCATCCTTTCTCATCCCTAGGATCGAAAATGCCCTTGGATTGCCAACTTGGCATTGTGGCCATGTGGGGTGAGTAGGAAGGTTTTGTCAAGTGGTTGGTGGAGTGTTGCAGGGTAGAAGTATGGGAGCAAAACTGGGTGCTGACTGGTTTTGGTATTGGCGGGAGATTGGGAAAAGGGTTTATACAAGTTGGTTTGTGACAGAGAGAGGTTGAAGATGATTAAGGGTATGTTTGGTTTGTGTACAAGAAAAGCCCCTCCACATCTTTCTTCTTTTCATTCTCTTTTTCCTCTTTCTTTCTTTTATAAATGAAGTTTCCCAACTTGGCATAATCAGCCCCTGTGGTTTATATTTACAAGGATAAAGGACATTATTGCTTTTGGCAGTTTTGGCCCTTAGGCTTATATCTTTAATGATTTTGCAAATTCAGCCCCTGCCTTTGTTTCCTTAATAATATAACTTAGGGGTTTGGCATTTTTGACCCCTCAAGTTATATTTTTCTTTGCTTTTTCTTCTCAGAGTTGACTTGACTTTGATTGGGCTTCGTCTTCACACACTTTTCCATCCCGTGTCCGGTTTTGTCGCTTTTTGCTTGGTTTTTCGTCTTTTTGTGAGATATCCGTTCCTGCACAACACAATTAGCAAAACAAGCATATATTTGGCATTTTGAGTTCGTTTTTGGTTATTTTAGCTCGTTTTTAAAGGTAAAAGGTATGTGTAATTAAGCACATACCAACATGTGTATTGTATTTATCTTGTTACAGCCTTAGTCCCTTCGTGGTTTGCTTTATCCATTTTTGCTATTTAAGGCGTCAAACCCCCAGTCATTTGCATACCCAAAAACCTATTGAAGCAAATAACAGACTCAACATTAACTTCAAAAAATTCCTGCTTTTCCACGTCTAGAAGAACTCGCCGTGGCTGCTAATTCTAGGTCTTTATTTGATGGAATGATGCTATACTTTGAAAGAGAAACGGCGATTGATCTTGAGTTTGCAACCGATCTACACAACTTATGGGTGCAGTTTATAGACCGCACAAATGATAGGAAGCTGTTTATAAGTTAACTTGAAGGAGTGCCTCCATCATTGATGTCCTACAACTGCTATCAGTTTCTACACCAAGTTCAAGAGAATGATTTTATTAAATTGTTAGAGCTAAGGAAGATGATCGCTGAAACTTATCGTCAAGTGCATACAAATATTGATTTTATTTCCGTTATGAAGAATATGTGATTGGATTGTTCATGTGTTGGTTAGGTTGTGATTTTGTTGAAGATGGTTGGTTTAGATATGGGTTAGGGTCTAGTCAATAGAGTCAAGTGATTTTTTTGTTTATGCCTACTTTGTGTAATTGTGCCCTTTATTGTTTTTGAAGTCGGTGTTTATGTAAAAAACTTTGTTTGGTTCCCTAAAAGTGTGATGTTGTTAATTATCGATTTGATTCCTTAAACTTTGTGAGGTTAATGATTATTGCTCATATACAACTTGGGAATTTATGAATTAAGTACATGTTTGGTACTTTGTGTAATTTTGACCGGTCCTTTGACCGATTTCCAATCTCATTGCACGTTAACGTCGAGGGTATTTTTAGTCCAACCACTTCCTTTAGAAACCTCAGGGACCATTAGTATGTGCTTAATTACACATACCATTTTCCATTAGAACCGGACTTAAATGACCAAAAACATACAAAAAATACATTGTATTTGTATGTTTTCACTTATATTGTGCAGGAAACGGATATCCGACAAAAGGACAAAAAATAAGCCAAAACGGACAAAACCGAGCACGGAATGGAAAAGCGTGAAAAACTCAAAGTCAACCGAAGTCAAAGTCAACCGAAAAGTCGACCCCGACAAAGTCAAAGTCAAGCCGAAGCCGAAACCGAAGAAAACTTATCGGCCAACCCGTACCCGAGTTATTGGGCCGGGTCAGCCCAATATACTTGATACTTAAATCAAAAAGCCCAAAAATTTAATTTATAAGTCCAAGCCCCTTTATATATTACACGACCCAAATTCAAAAAAACTAGCTTAAGTTAACAACCCAACTTATAAACCATAACGGCTGTTAGTCTTTTGTTAGCCCACAAGGACCATTCATGCAAAATAAACATATACCTTGAGGGACCTATCCTGACAATTCTCAAAATACTTTGCACCACAAAGGATTTTTATTGCAATTATATTATACACATTGAGGGACTGAAATTGCCAATCTACCAAACCCATACCCTGCCCCTTTTATATCTTTTTTTCCCGCCATTGCACTATTTACCTTCCCCTTCCAACCCACGTGTACTGTAGCACCCTGCTACTAACAGCCAAAATCTTCAATCCTAGACAAAAATAGCTTAACCCTACACCTCACCCCACTTCATAAACAAACAATACACGCTGGCAATCCCTTAGAGTCTTATTGGTTATACCAAATCAAGGGCTGTGATTTGTAAGCTTGGTGAACAAGAAATTTCAAGGGTCAGGATGGTGCTTGGTTTCTTCTCACAGCAAAAACACAACAAACACAAGAAAGAGAAGGCAAAGGACTTCATCAGCTTATATAAAAAGAATGAAAACAGAAGAACGAGTAACTAGGAGTAGAATAGCTTTAGCTTTAATGTTTTTTTTAGTTTTATGTAATTCAATTCTGTCATTTTAACTTTTGAATCTTGTAACCTTTTTACTGTTTTAATGAAAATTTAAGTTTATTGCAAAAATTTGTCTTTTAAATTCCCTTAAAACTATTCATGTGTCTAGCTTATGTGGTCTCTTAAATCTTGTTGAACCATGTTGTTTATGTTTCTGAGTGTTAATTCTAATCTGGTTATACAAAATTTAAGCTTAAAATTCCTTTTTAAAGTCTAACATATGTTAAAACCCTCAAGGGGTGTTTGGTCAGAGGGCTCAAAACGGGTAAAAGGGTTTAAAAAAGTCTAAAACATTTTTGGTACAAAGTCATCATATCATAAATGCTCTTCATCAATTTAAATATGTTTTTAAAAGTTTTAAGGATTAAAATCAAGTTTCAAAGTGAAATCTATATGTTCCTTTAAATCTGTGGATTTTAAAGTTTTCAAATTTTTTTGTATTTAAGTTTTGTTTAAAAGTATGTTTATAGCCTTGTTCTTACTCCCTTTTGATGTCTAATATGCAGTAGTATGTGAGTAAGGTAGGAGTGCATTTTTCATTTGTTTTCTAAGTCAATCTGTCCTAGTCATCCTTTAGTAGTTAAAATCTCATTTTTCTTGCAAGTTAAACTAAGTTAATGTTAATGTTAGTTTTTGAAATTTCAAATATAAGCTCATCCGTTGTTAATCTCTACCTATTTTAGCTTTTTAATATTTAGAACTTATTTCCTAGCTTTTTAGAGGACTGCAAAAAAAGCCTATTCTGTCTTTCAAAGAAAACCAAAAAAAGTGTTATGAGCCAAACTGCCCCTTTCCTTAGTCTTTTTCCTTGCTTATTTGTTTTTCAAAATGTCTACTTTTTGCTTTTTCTTATAGCTAGTAGGACTAGCTTTATCTATTTTTAAGTTTTGAAGATTAGTTTGTTGGTTTGCTAGCTTATTTTTAAGCCTAAAAGTGCTTGGTAGGCTGTTTGTGTACCAGTTTTGAGCAATAAGCTCATTTGCTTATTTAAGCTTCCTGGCCTATCACAATAGCTTAGCTTAGGTTTATTTCTGCTTATTAGGTTAGATTTGGCTTATTTTAGCTACTTTTACTTAGAGTAGAGCTTATTTGAGCTTATTTGCATCTTTAGCTTAAAAAGTTTAAGTTTAAAAGCCCTTAGTTACTCCAGGCCATAACTTCTTAATTTAGCTAAAAAAAAAAAAAAAAAAAAAAAAAAAAAACATTCTTTTTGCTTATTTCTGTTTGCTCTTGCTTATTAGGTGTAGTATAAGGCTTGTCTTAGTTTATTGCCTTTTGTTAGCTTATTAGTACACAAAAAATGGCATAACAGTTAGCTTTTAGCTTTTTTAGGACTTAGTATAAAACGGTCATTTCTGTCACTTTTTCTTTTAGCTTTTTCAGCTTATTTTTGAAGTTATAAAAAAGTTGTTTTTTTAAAGTTGCTTATTTTTGCATGTTTTATAAGTTTTAAAAAAAAAGAAAAAAAATATATATTTTCAAAAAGGGAGGCCAAAAGATTCGAACCGCTGGACCACCCCGTGCACTATCGTCCCCAATAACACACACATTCCGCGTCACAGTAGGGTCCATCTTTGGTTTATGTTAATCCCAAATTTAATAAATTTTTTTGGGAAACATAACATTTGGCCTTTAAGCCACCACCATATTAACTTAATTTCCAGCTTACTTTATACAGCTATATTTCAAAACTAATATTTTTCCTGCATTCTACATACATTAAAGTATTTTCTTGCATTTTTTCATATTTTTCCCATTTCATTTACTATTTTTAATGAATTTTTCTTATTAAAACTATTTTTAAATCATAAAAAATTAAATAAAAAAAATATAATTCTTTTTTTTAAAACTTTCTTTTATCGTTTAGGACCTAGAAAAATATATTGCATCGTATGGTTAAAATTGCAAATTTGGGTTATTTAAAGAACGAGATTTAAATCCCGTTCTCGTTTTCGCGTTTTTACTTTAATTGCCTTTATTTTTCTGTTCCCGTAGACTTAGGATTTCCTTTTATGCCTTATTTATGCTTCCCGTAGAATTTCAAGTCATTCATTTGCCTTTTTATGCTTTCCCGTAGTTTTAAGTTTAAATTCCCGTGCCCTTTGCTTGTTTTTCCCGTAGATTTTTTAAGTTATCCCGTTGCCTTTGCTTGTTTTTCTGTAGAATTAAGTATTCCTTAGTTTAAATTTCCATAATTTCCCGTAGTTTTAGAAAACCCAATCCAAAACTTTGTTATTCAAGCATCCAAAAGTCAAACCAATAACGTAACCGTCAATTTCACGCCTCGTTAGGGATAAACGACTCGGGAATCGCGAGCTTCCCGGTTTTACTACTTTGATTTTGATTGATTCTCATTATTATATATTTATATAATTATTTAATATAATATAGTATAAAGGATTTCTACAAGCAATTTTAGCGTCGTCTGTCGAGAGGTGTGTTGCGACAATATCGTTACGGTTTGACGATTAGTGACTTGAAGACCCTTCCTCGTGAAGTTATTGTTTTCCGTTTGTGAATATTTTCTTCTTATTATTATAAAAACACAAAAATATTTTTCATTTTCTTTAATAAAAACAAGAAAAATCAAAAATATAAAAACATTATCCTTAATTATCAATAAAAATCATCATCAATATAATGCTCTTAACTGAGGCATTATCATAATAAGTTCTCAAACCAAAGATTTAAAACTTGCCTTTGTGTCACTTGTTAAGTATGGATCACCTTTGATTGATAAACAAACTATAAGAGGGGTATAAGGAGGGTTGTTCTGAGGAACTACGACCCGAAAGGAAAAGGTTTTTAATAGCTTCACACTTTCCTGCTCCTTCCGCTCCTTTGTGCGTTTTTCTTTTAGAGAGCTACCGTGAAGCAAGTTGATTATCGGTTTAAGTTATTCAATCTCATTTTGTCCTTTAAAATATGTTGTTTAAAAAAAACTCAAAAAACCAAAAATAATATCCTTTAACCTCTTTGCCATTTAATTCTTCTTCTTATCCCTCTAAATTGTTTAATTCTTATGGCGTCACTCGATTACCGTTTGAATCCTATGTACACGATTAAAGAGTGTTCGTTTTGTGGAAGTTTGTACAATAAAGGCTATTGTTGTTCAAATGTGAGTTCCGTTGACAAGATTGTTCGTGATCCTAATCCGATTTCTTATGATGAAACCCCCAACTTGTCTCAACGACTCCCTAATTGTCCCAATTGTGGAGACCCGGTTGATGGTCTATATTGTTGACCTTGTGCTTTTGTACAAAAGTGTTTGAATGAAGGTTGGTTTACATTGTCAACAATGTACTTGTAAGTCTTGTGGGAAAGGTGCTCATTATGGTTACAATTGTCCACCGTAAATTCCGATTATCTCTAATCCGGAACCATGCTACAATCAAAACCTTAATGAGATCCTACAAAATTTGCAAAGTTTGCAACAACAATGTCTTTTTGGTACGTGCCAACAATGTGGTTGTAATGAATATGATGAATTTTTTTTATTGTACTGTTGGAAATGGAACACCAATAACTTTTTCAACTCCGTACTCTTCTAACGATTCTCCAAGTTTTGTAAACCACCCTCCACAACCCCAATACGTGCCATACTCTTGTGAGTTATGTGGGAACGATTCTCATTACGGTTACGATTGTCCACCTCAAGTCCCGTTTGTCTACAATCAGGACCCGTGTTTCAATCAAAACTTTGATTATTTTCCACAAACTTCACCGAGTTTTCCACAACAATATCCTTGTTGTGAAGATTGTGGGGGTCCTCACGAGACTTTTCAATGTCAACCGATGAATTATTACGAACCTAATCCGTGTTATAATTCTAATTATTCCGGTTTTGACCAAACTCAACCCCCACAATATACCGTCAATCATCCAATCTTCAATGCTCAAAATGAGCTTCTCAATTCTCAAAATAAGATTATGGAGCAAATGACATCCATATGTGATATGGTTGGTCAATATATGCAAAAGAAGGAAGAAGATAAGCGAATTGCGGAAGATCAAGCGGCTAAAGATCGATATTGGAAGATTTCCATTTGCTACGATGATGACGATGACGAGGAAAGTTCTATTCCCTTGAAAGATATTATTATTTCTGGACTTCCTCCGAGTGTTGCAATCACACCCGTTTTATTAACCGAGGAGCCCGTTGACTCTCTCAAAATGGAGGATGAGCATCTCAACACTATTCCGGCAACAGAATCGGACGAAGTAATAAAGTCTAGTATCGAGAACCTTGTCCAAATCCCAAGTAAGTTCGAGGGTATTCCCGACAAAATGTGTGATGTGCCTTTTCGTGATAATTCTCCGCCTCTTAACATTTCAAAAGATCAATTTGAGGGTTTCTCCGATTCTAACGATGATTCTACTTTAATTGATGACGATTCTTTCTCTATTGATGACATCGATTATGTTGAGGCATCACCTCCCGATTCTGAGCTCGTCAGCTTAGAGGAGGTGAAGGATTTTCACACGGAAGATGGAGAGATTGAGGACGATATTCTTCGTGAAAAATTATCGAAAATCAATCTTCTCATTGCTAAGATCGAAGCAATTAATTCTAATCCACTCCATCTTCCGGTTTTGTGACCAAGTCTCCCTCTACATTTCTTAACTTTTTCTTGGAGGAGACTAACACCTTTGATAAGTCTATACCCAAATCTGAAACTTTCTGCTTTGATTTGGAAGAGAATAGTAGTGGCAGTACCACTACTTGTTCTAATTATTCTCTTCCAGATTATGAAGCTTTCTATTTTGATGATGATCATATTGAAGAGAAGAGTAGTGGCAGTACCACTACTCATTCTTATATTTCTCTTTCTAAATATGATTCGTTCATCTTTGATCTTTCAAATGATTCGTTTCCTCCTGCCGATAGGAGTGACTTTTATCATGAGGAGTTCGCCGATGAACTTTCTCACATCATATCTCCACCGGAGTATGATTGCTTCTATTTTAAGAGTGAGCCCGATCCAGGTGAGTTGACTAGTATTGTTGACTTCGGGATTCGTGAGAATGTTCTTTCTATGACAAATGTGAATTTACCATTCGAGGATGACCAATCTCCTCTCTTGGCATATATTGTATGGATCTTTCTTCCTTTTCTCACGTATCTCGTTACTCCACCTTATCTTCTCTCTTGCGGGAATGAAGATACCATTTTGACCCCGGCATCTCCATTTATCATTCTTTTATGCCGAGTGTATCTCATCGGAGTGGAACTTTCATGAAATTCAATGTTTATCCAAACAACTTGAATGAAAGTCTGATGGAGATTTTATCTTCCACTTGCTCCTCCATGGACCAATGAATTCAGGGTCGAGCCGAGCTTGTGACTCGGTTAACAAAAACAAGGCGCTTCGTGGGTGGCAACCCATGCTTATCCTAGTAGTAGTAGTAATGAATAAGTGTTTTTTGTTGTGAGGAGGCTCGCCTCTTCCATTTTCCGTGTTTTGTGTTTTGTGATATATGTACAGGATTGCTCGGATTTGTGATGACTCCCGTGCTCGCGGTTTTGTCCTTCGATCACTCGAGCTTCACATCTTCAGCTTCATTTGGGAATCCAATATCCTAATCTTATCGACTAACGTTTATCTTTAGCATAATTCATAAACGACTTTAGTATGACGTTGGTACCCCTTAAAACATTGAGGACAATGTTTCGTTCTAGTATGGGGGATCTTCGATTTGATTGTGCCTGCAGCCGTGTTTTCACGTAACCCCGTTTTTACCACCAAAATTTTTAAAAAATATTGTGATTTTATGCAAAAATTACAAAAATATAATAAGTGTTTTGTCACAATTTTGACTTTCCTGCTGGGTAGAATAAGAATAAATTTTGACTCGATCGAGCATGTTGAGCTCTAGCTTGTTCCTTAACTTTTAGACTAAGTATTCGCGGATCTTTTTATTAAAGATTTTAAATTTGCGAAGAACGGAAAATGATAGAGTTAATTATGAGTTGGATGCTAAGCAATGATTAGTTAGAAATCTTAAGAGCTCATAAGTGTAGTTTGTGGCTTTTTCTCTCATAAGCTTCTAACCGGACTAATAATACGTGCTCTTTTCGAAAATTAAACTTAAATCAATAATTTTTGAGTTATAGTCAATAATATTTTTTTAGTCTTAGTTCAAATTTATACTTAAATTTTCCAAAAAGAAGTATTCTCTATATATCGTGAAATAAAGTGTGAAATGAAAAAAATAAATAAAAAAAAAATAAAAAAAATAATGATGATGATGAGTAATAATTATAAACTGTGGGCTGATAAAAGTTTGCTGCATCTTGCCGGCTCACAACCGATGTTGCAGCCTTCTAAAGAAAGCCCATAGTAAGAATAATAATCCGAGACTGATAAAAGTTTGTTGCATCTTGCCCGATCACAACCGATGTTGCAGCCTTCTAAAATGTCGAGGATTTCCTTTGTTTAACGTATAATTATGTTAAGTGTAATATATGTGATTTAATAAATATAGGGAAAATCTCTTTTTCTTAAATATAAATATGCTTTTGAACTAAGACTATTTCATTTTAAGTTGTGGTTTTTCTAAATAAGCTATGTATAAACGGGAAGCCTAAGAGTTTCTAAAACCAAAGGCCCGTGAGTCCCGATATTAGTTTCTGTAGGGTGTCAAAAGCCTGGTCACTTAGCCGCAAGGTTGGGATGTGCCGAGACGAAATTTGCTACATGGGATGATCTCGCCTTTAAACTCATTATTCTTGGGTGGAACGTGAAGCATAGAAATTTTGCAAAACGTTGATCCATGGTTGAAATTCGAAATGGCACATTCACCTAATATATATAATAATTGTCGGGAGTGAAAAGTTTACAAGTTACAAATATGAGTAGTGTTAGCATCTTAATTATATTTAACGGTGATTTTGTTTTAAGCTTGGTTTGTAATAAGTGAAAAATCAGGGACGATGAATTTATCTTTTTGAGCATTTTAGGATTGAAATGTTTCTTGTTCTATGATCCCTAAAGTTATAAAAAATAACGAAAGTCAAATAAGTTAGTAGTTGCTTAATTAGAGAAATACAAAAAAGAGAAAAAAGGAAAAATACAAAAATATGTGTGGAAATAAGTGTAGATATTTAAAAATGGTAAAAATGGGGCTTTTCAAAGCTATTGATTTCTTGATTCCCCTTGATGAACACTTAGCTACTTTTCAAGGTAATTAGTCAAGGGGGATCGAGATTCTTGGTTTTTCTAAGTGTTTACTTACAGCGTTGCGTGAGGACACGGCAATATCTTAGTAGGGGGGATTTTGGTATGTGCTTAATTACACATACCATTTTCCATTAGAACCAGACTTAAATGACCAAAAACGTACCAAAAATACATTGTATTTGTATGTTTTCACTTATATTGTGCAGGAAACGGATATCTGACAAAAGGACTAAAAATCAAGCCAAAACGGATAAAACCGAGCACGAAATGGAAAAGCGTGAAAATGTCAAATTCAACCGAAGTCAAAGTCAACCCAAAAGTTAACCCCGACAAAGTCAAAGTCAAGCCGAAGCCGAAACCGAAGAAAACTTATCGGCCAACCCGTACTCGAGTTATTGGGCCGGGTCAGCCCAATATACTTGATACTTAAATCAAAAAGCCCAAAAATTCAATTTATAAGTCCAAGCCCCTTTATATATTACACGGCCCAAATTCAAAAAAACTAGCTCAAGTTAACAGCCCAACTTATAAACCATAACGGCTGTTAGTCTTTTGTTAGCCCACAAGGACCATTCATGCAAAATAAACATATACCTTGAGGGACCTATCCTGCCAATTCTCAAAATACTTTGCACCACAAAGGATTTTCATTGCAATTATATTATACACATTGAGGGACTGAAATTGCCAATCCACCAAACCCATACCCTGCCCCTTTTATATCTTTTTTCCCAGCTATTGCACTATTTACCCTCCCCTTCCAACCCACGTGCACTGTAGCACCCTGCTACTAACAGCCAAAATCTTCACCCCTTAACAAAAATAGCTTAACCCCACACCTCACCCCACTTCATAAACAAACAATACACGCTGGAAATCCCTTAGAGTCTTATTGGTTATACCAAATCAACGGCTGTGATTTGTGAGCTTGGTGAACAAGAAATTTCAAGGGTCAGGATGGTGCTTGGTTTCCTCTCACAACAAAAACACAACAAACACAAGAAAGAGAAGGCAAAGGACTTCATCAACTTATATAAAAAGAATGAAGACAGAAGAACGAGTAACTAGGAGTAGAATAGCTTTAGCTTTAATGTTTTTTTATGTAGTTTAATTCTGTCATTTTAACTTTTGAATCTTGTAACCTTTTTACTGTTTTAATGAAAATTTAAATTTATTGCAAAAATTTGTCTTTTAAATTCTCTAAAAATTATTCCTGTGTTCTAGCCTATTTGGGTCCTCAAATCTTGATAAAACTTGTTGGTTTATGTTTATGAGTCTTAGTTTTAATCTGGTTATACAAAGTCTATGTCTAAATTTCTTTGTTATAGTCTTAAATATGTTAAAACTAATTTAAAGGGGTGTTTGGGTCAGAGGCTCAAAACGGGTAAAAAGGGTAGTAAAACATTTTTGGGTCACTAAGTCATCATTCACAAGCTCTTTCTAGTCAATTTAATCTGTTTTTAAAAGTTTTAAGGATTAAAATCAAGTTTCAAAGTGAAATCTATATGTTCCTTTAAATCTGTGGATTTTAAAGTTTTCAATTTTTTTTGTATTTAAGTTTTGTTTAAAAGTATGTTTATAGGCTTGTTCTTACTCCCTTTTGATGTCTAATATGCAGTAGTATGTGAGTAAGGTAGGAGTGCATTTTTCATTTGTTTTCTAAGTCAATCTGTCCTAGTCATCCTTTAGTAGTTAAAATCTCATTTTTCATTGCAAGTTAAGCTAAGTTAATGTTAATGTTAGTTTTTGAAATTTCAAATATAAGCTCATCTGTTGTTAATCTCTACCTGTTTTAGCTTTTTAATATTTAGAACTTATTTCCTAGCTTTTTAGAGGACTGCAAAAAAAAGCCTATTCTGTCTTTCAAAGAAAACAAAAAAAAGTGTTTTGAGCCAAACTGCCCTTTTCCTTAGTCTTTTTCCTTGCTTATTTGTTTTTCAAAATGTCTACTTTTTGCTTTTTCTTATAGCTAGTAGGACTAGCTTTATCTGTTTTTAAGTTTTGAAGATTAGTTTGTTGGTTTGCTAGCTTATTTATAAGCCTAAAAGTGCTTGGTAGGCTGTTTGTGTACCAGTTTTGAGCAATAAGCTCATTTGCTTATTTAAGCTTCCTGGCCTATTACAATAGCTTAACTTAGGTTTATTTCTGCTTATTAGGTTAGATTTGGCTTATTTTAGCTACTTTTACTTAGAGTAGAGCTTATTTGAGCTTATTTGCATCTTTAGCTTAAAAAGTTTAAGTTTAAAAGCCCTTAGTTACTCTGCCATAACTTGCTTAATTTAGCTTACATTCTTTTGCTTATTTATGTTTGCTCTTGCTTATTAGGTGTAGTATAAGGCTTGTCTTAGTTTATTACCTTTTGTTAGCTTATTGGTGCACAAAAAAATGACATAGTAGTTTAGCCCCTTTAGTTGCTTAATATAAAGAAGTCATTACTGCTAGTTTTCTTTTTTGCTTATTCTGAGCTTATTTTAACTTTTCATAAAAAGTTGTCCTTTTTAAACTTGCTTATTTTTGAAAGTTTTATAAGTTTAAAAAAATCGTTTAAAAAAAGAGAAGAGTCCATGGGGGTCGAACCCATGACCTCCCCTTTGCAAACCAAACGTCCCACAAACACACTATGCTACCAAAAGCACCAGTAGGGCTATCTGTTAGCCCTACACATTTCCCCTTTTTACCATTCAACACTTAGTAGCTTATTACTGGCTTATTTCAATAAGATCTTTTCACCAATTTATTTTTTTAGGTTTAGCACTACTCAAGGCACTTTTCCTTAATTTTTTAGATTTTTCCAATTTCATTTAGTATTTTTAATTAATTTTTCTTTACTGTCATCTTTAAGCTCATTTTCTGAGCTTATTGTAGCTTTTTTTTAAACAAATAATTCATGTTTTAAAGTTGTTAGGTTTTCTGCTTAATTTGTACTTTGTTTTAAAGTTTTTCAAAAGAGAAGAAAAAAATATATTTTCAAAAAGGGAGGCCAAGGATTCGAACCCTTGACCTCCCCCTTTGCACTTAGTCGTCCCAATAACACACACACTAACCAACGGCACCAGTAGGGCCATCTTGTTAGTGTTTTCCAAATTTAATATTTGAATACATTTGGCCCTTTTAAACCACCAACCATATTAAGCTTATTTCCAGCTTATTTATAAGCTATTTTTCAAAACTATTATTTTTCCTGCATTCTACATACATTAAAGTATTTTCTTGCATTTTTTCATATTTTTCCCATTTCATTTACTATTTTTAATGAATTTTTCTTATTAAAACTGTTTTTAAATCATAAAAAATTAAATAAAAAAACTATAATTCTTTTTTTAAAAATTTTCTTTTATCGTTTAGGACCTAGGAAAAATAAATTTGCATCCGTAGGGTTAAAATTGTAAAATTTGGTTATTTAAAGAACGAGATTTAAATCCCGTTCTCGTTTTCGCGTTTTTACTTTAATTGCCTTTATTTTTCTGTTCCCGTAGACTTAGGATTTCTTTTTATGCCTTATTTATGTTTTCCGTAGAATTTCAAGTCATTCATTTGCCTTTTTATGCTTTCCCGTAGTTTTAAGTTTAAATTCTCGTGCCATTTGCTTGTTTTTCCCGTAGATTTTTTAAGTTATCCCGTTGCCTTTGCTTGTTTTTCCCGTAGAATTAAGTATTCCTTAGTTTAAATTTCCATAATTTCCCGTAGTTTTAGAAAACCCAATCAAAACTTTGTTATTCAAGCATCCAAAAGTCAAACCAGTAACGTAACCGTTAATTTCACGCCTCGTTAAGGATAAACGACCGTGGAATCGCGAGCTTCCCGGTTTTACTACTTTGATTTTGATTGATTCTTATTATTATATATTTATATAATTATTTTTATTTATATATAGTATAAAGGATTTCTATAATCAACCATATCCGCAACACTAAATTTTTTTTCCTGCCTGATTCTATCAGCAAAACAACAACTATCATGCAAATTGTTACAACTTATTGTTATAAGTTCATTTCCAAACTACAAATAACAACACTAATCTTTGAGCCCTAAATTCAGATTAATGACCTAAACTACAACACTAATATAAACTGCAACACTAATCTAAAATGCAAATTGGTACAAATTGATTTCTAAACTGCAACACTAATCTTTGAGCACCACCAAATTCAGATTAATGACCTAAGCATCAGGTTATGTAAAATGCATTTCCTAAACATCACAAATACATGCAAATAAGCTATAACCCATCCTAAACATCACCTAATCTAACATGCAAACAATTACAAAAGTAGACTTTCAAGGCATATATACATTACCAAAATAAAGTTTAGTGCATACAATCCCAAAGTTTAGTGCATAAATTCCCAGAACATACAGCTAACTATATATAGAGTTATTACAGACCAACCAAAAGACTTATCTTGAGCAAGAAACTTAAAAGTTTCTCTTTCTCCAAAAACTAGAACATTCAACTTTTGCTTTTGGAGCTCTTAACCCAAGAACGACATTGGTCTCTTTGACCAAATTGTATGGTTTCTTGACCACAACTACCTCTTCCTGTATGGGTCTTAATGATCTAAGATCATAATGTGCTTGACCTCTTGTGTTGGTACCCCTAGAACTTGAAGCAATTTTTGGATGTGGGTAAAAAATCTCAAGTGGTATGGGGTCTTCTTCCTCAGTATGCATAGGTACTTCAAGACCATAGTGTGCTTGACCTCTTGTGTTGGTACCCCTAGAACTTGAAGCAATTTTTAGATGTGGGTAGACAATATCAAGTGGTATGAGGTATTCCTCCTCAGTCTGCATAGGGACATCAAGTAGTTTTGCCTCTTCTTCCTCAGTCTGCATAGGGACATCAAGTAGTTTTAGCTCTTATTCCTTAGTCTGTATAGATGAATGATTGTATGAGAAAACAGGGGCATGAAGGGATGTGTCATCATCTGATATAATTATCACTTTTGAAAAGATGTACAAGGATAGTGAGGGCACACTATATTGAACCATTTATGTCAAATTTACCCATTTTAGACCTAATTTCCAAACACATCATACTAATATGAATATCAAACCTTCATTGACTAACCTTTTTGCTTCAGCCTTATATCTCTTAACTTGAAAAAAGTGCTTCTAGATTGCTTATCCTCTGTTCAAGGATATCCACTCCTTAATTCCTTTTAGCTTTTTCTTTTTATTTATAATGACATCAAAAAATCAATACGTAAGAGAGTGTCAATTGGGTCAATCGTATAGCAGAACAATAAGTGAACCAAATAACATAACAAGTTACAAAAGAAAACCTATATTGATTATTATACTCAAAACAAAACCGTAGAACACATGCTCGAGAAAACTTTGCACCACCACATGTAGTCCTTAAAAATGACGACCTTTTGACCGAAATATTAATCCGATTACCTATTCTATGTATTGATCTGTATACAATCGTATCAAAACAATGGCTAAGAATTCTTACATCCCCTGTTTTCACCCTTAACCGTAACCAAATCACTAAAGTTTATCCTCATGTTGGTCTTTTTGTTAATCACATTAGATCTTTGTTTGAATGTGATTTTGTGTCATTAGATTCTAGACTTCAGTAAAAAAAATCCGCTATTGATAACTCCTTCACTCTTGGCTTCATTGAGGAAGCTGATAATGTTAAGATCTTGCAGTCTTGCAATGGTTTGCTTCTGTGTAGTGGTTCGAGGAGGCCTATTTTTGATTACGTATATAATCCATCCACTAATTAGTTTAAAAGGCTTCCGCATCTAGATTGCTCACTTGATAATTCACCTTATTATAGAAGTGTTGGATTGAGAATGGCATTTGATCCTACAAAATCACTGCACTACAAATTGGTGGATGCTGGACGCACATCTTGGGACATTGATATACATATTTATACTTCAGAGACAAGAAATTGGATCATGTGTAGGGACCGTTTTAACTACTTCAGTTTTGATCATTTTGATAGTGTAATATATTGGAATGATGCCTTACATTGGCTAGAAACACTAAATAGCCAACTTACGCATTACAGATTAAATATTGAAGACCATGAGCATCCAATTATAGCAACCATTCAAATCCCTCAACGGGGAATGAACTTCCTTGAGTCTTATGCCTATATGGATCCAATGCTAATACTCATACAAATACCTTATGTGTTGCATTTGGAAGGGAAATTGTTTGAGTCGCGTGGGTGTTTGCTTCTTGTTTGTAGAGATGATATTGTCTCTAGCCAGTTTACTATCTACGGGATAATGAAAGGGTGTTTTGTTTAGTCGGTTAGGTACCGTGTTGATACTGATGACTATATGACTCCATTTCCCAAAGGATGGTCGATTTAGTCCACTGTTTGGAGAATCGTTTTAGGAGAAAAGGAAGAGGATTCTTTTTTGGTGATCAACTTATCTAGAAAGGTTGTACAATACAACCTAATATCAAAGACTCTCCATGACATATATGATTGTGGATCTAATCAACTTGATGATAACCATGATGATGATGATGATGAGCTCCTTCAGCAATTTGAAGCTGAACATAACGTTTATGAGTTCATTCCGTCTTTTGCAAGTGTGTGATTAGTCGTCTTTGTGTAATTTTTGTTTGAACTTGCTATTAGATTGACTTTCGGGTCTATCCAAAGGCTGATTCAGTTTAGTTCGCATTCTATGATTTTGATTGTTAAAGTAATATATTTATAAGTTTGACTTTTACTAGTCAACATGGGTGTATAAAAGTCAAATTGGATTAAGATGTGAACACAAATTATGCTGCATTTTGACTTCAAAAAGTCATTTTAACCACATACTAGTATACTAGTAGAAGCACCATATGCAAAATGCACAAACAACAGTTAAGTTATACTAACCATAATAAAGTTAAATATATAAAAGATTGGGATAAAAACCCATCCAGTAGTGTTGTTGGCAACCCATACAGAAGTAGCGTTAAATGTACCAAGACCAAAACAACAATGTTAAAGTTACATGTTTTTTTCAATTAACCAAAAGATGAACTTACACCATCTTCACAAACACCTGCACAAGCTTCAAAAACACAAATTCATACAACATATTCCTTTTACATTTCCTCCTTACATCTGAACTTCCTCTAACATCTTCTTTGGCTTTTTTTAATTCCAAATTCCTTATTCAAAATTTATTGCCAAGTTTTAACAACTGCAAGGCCCAAAGCGCAATTCGTCACTAGAGGTGGACTTTTTGTTGGAACAAGAAGAGTTGTAGAGGTTTACCTTGTTCTAGGTGTTGTGGGTGCAAGATGTTTTAACCTTGATTTAGGTTTTTCAGGTTGGGTGATTGCTGCATTTTTAGAGCTTGACCCTGGTCTACCTTTATAAACAGTCATTTGCTCATCTAAACTTAAATTATCATACTAATGTAAAATTTGTGATGGAATAATAGCTTTTTTTGCTTTTGTAGAGCTTGACCTTTGTTTACCATCAAAAGCTTTTTTTTTGCTTAGGTAGATCTAGACCCTGGTTTACCTTTAGAAGCTTTTTTTTGTTCCCAAGTAGAATCAGAGCTACAAGTATCCTCAGAGCTTGACTTTAAGGTATCATCAGTGGTAAATTGAAAAGGGTTATGATTAGAGCTTTCATCAGAGGTAACTTAAAAAGGGTTATGATCTGAGCTTATATCGGAGGTAGCTTGAAAAGGGTTATGATCAGAGCTTTCATTAGAGGTAGCTTGAAAAAGGTTATGATCAGAGCTTTCAGTATAGGTAACTTTAAAAGGTTTATGATCATAGCTTATGTCTGATTCAATAATTATGACCTCTACAAATAAGATATGATTAGTAAACTTAGTTTCCAAATCTACATTGCTTCAATTCAGGTTATTTCCTAAGGTACATTAAGCTTAAAGGGGTGTTTGGATAAAATCAGCTTGTTTCCTAAACTTAGTTTCCAAATGTAAATTGGTTCAGTTTAGCTTATTTCATAAGATACCTTTAACTTAAAGGGGTGTTTAAATTAAATCAGTTGTTTCCTAAACTTAGTTTCCTAAGGTACATTAGTTCAATTCAACTTATTTCATAAGCTACCTTAAACTTAAAGGGGCGTTTGAATTAAATCAATTGTTTCCTAAACTTAGTTTACTAAGGTATAAACTTAGTTTCCCAATTACTATACACAGTAAATTACCCTCTCTAACAGTCTAATACCTATGCAATATGCTCAAAAGAACTATTACCTGTTTCCATCACCATTTTCTCTTTTCCCTTGTTAAAATCCATTTTCTCTTTTGCCTTGTTAAGATGTTTTCCAACTTTCTCAATCCTCTGTTCAAGAACATCCAGAATCTTTATTTCTGTTACCTTTCTTTTGTCATCTACAAAAATGGCAAACAATCTATACATAAGCCACAACTAAAATGATGGGTAAAATAACAGAATAAGAACAAGTGGCAAAATAGGTCACTAAAATAGCAATAACATGCAAGATAATACATTCCTTGTTTTTTTTGAACAACATTAGATTAAAACGAGAGAAAAGTCTAGCAAAAGATAGACTAAACTACAAATACAAAGGATGTTTAAGCCAATCAACCCAAGAGATTTTACTCTTTGAGTTTCGATGCTTTAACCAAAAGAACGAATACATAATAATATTATCTACTAGGGGTGTGCACCGTTCGGTTTTGGCTAAAACCAAAACCGAACCGAAATATTCGGTTTTTATAAAACCAAAAACCAAAACCGCTCGGTTTTTGGCGGTTCGGTTTTTTCTGTTTATTCGGTTCGGTTTTTCGGTTTCAAACCGTTTATATTTGGTTGTGGCTAATTTATATTAATAAACTTGTTTTACGTAGAATTTTTTTTTCAATATGAGCCTAATAATATTTACCCAGATTTAAACAATTATACACATATAAATGAGGCATATACACATGCAAGTGAAAATACACATAGCATGATCATTGTCATATATGTAACGATATATTGTCAAGTAAACACACGTAAATGACAAACACATATATAAACATTAAAATATATATATATTATAATTATAATACCACAATAAAATAAATATGAATTTAAAAATTAGATTTATTATTATTTATTTATATTATATTAATTATATATTATTATAAAATTGGTTCGGTTCGGTTCGGTTTTTGGACGAAAACTTCGGTTTTTGAAAAAGTAAAAACCAAACCATCGGTTTCTTGTTTCGGTCTGTTATTTCGGTTCGTTTTTTTTGGTTTTTGTTTTTTTTTGGTTTTTTCTTCTCACCCCTATTATCTACTAGATCACATTTGAAGATTCTACCGGAGTTAAATGTCACCAAATTTCTGTACCCTCATAATATCCAACATGTAGTCAACTCGATAACTTCCAGCCTTGCTCGACTATTGTTAACGTTTGGAGCCTGATTACACCATGAAGCCCAATCACTGAATGATCTGACCTCTAGCATGTGAACTTGACACCATTGAACGATCTTTGACCAAACCTCTTTCGCAAGGTAACATGTAAAAAGCACATGAGAAATGGTTTCCATACCCGTTCCACAGCAAGGGCAAAAAATTGCTTCTATTTCCAAACCTCTCCTAGACAAGTTATAGCGAGTTGGTAATCGGTCCAGCATAACCCGCCAAACAAAGATATGTACCTTCCTCGGAACAAAGGCACACCATCTAGTAACCAAATCTTGGCCCACCAAACGCATTTCATCAATGTGCAAACGTGTTGCGGCCACTGAGAAAATACCTTGATCATCTAACATCCATCGAGCCTTATCATGTCCATTTTGCAATCTAATATTTGCAATCAATATTAAAAGGGCATTAAGTTGGTTCTGCTCTATACCACCTCTAACATCTCGACGCCATTTCTACACCCAACCTCCATCATTCCATCTATCATGAACCTTACAATTTTTCTCCGTTTCCAACATACATAAATGATTAAACCGAGACCATAAAGGCTGGTCTTCTACCCAGATATCCATCTAAAACTGAATACGATCCCCCTACCAGACTATAATGTAACGTACTATATTTTATAACATTAGATTCATGAAGATAGTTTATCGAACCAACGATACGAGACCACGTACCTGAACGAGTCCGTTGTTCATATCTGCTTACAACTCCACCCTCGTCTCCATGTATAGCTTTAATCACACGACGCCACATAGCTTCCGACTCATTATAGAACCGCCATCGCCATTTTTGAAGGAGGGCTAAGTTAAATGAGGCCAAGCTACCAATCGCTAAACCCCCTCTATCCTTTGAAGCAAGGACCTTATCCCATGCCACCCAAGCTATCTTTTTTTCATCGCTTTGGCACCCCCAAAAAAACCTGGCCCTAAGCTGTTCCAAATCTTTTATAACACCTTCTGGGACTCAAAACAAGGACATTAAATAAATTCCCAAGCTCCCAAGAACAAACTTAATTAAAGTTAATCTTCCCCCACTTGATAACATCTTAACCTTCCACTTAGATAGACGATTATGAAACCGTTGAATCACACCATCCCACCTACTTGTTCTAGCCATGCTTGCTCCCACAGGAATACCAAGATATATAAAAGGTGTTGTACCTGCTGCACAACCAGTAGTTTGATATGTTTATTTTTAATCCAGCCGCCATATGAAAGTTATGAAGCACGTCAAGAATTCCGTCCACCTCGCAATGAGACCAATCTATTAGAAATACGACATCGTCTGCATAGAAAAGATGGGAGATGTTGAGTTTAGTATCACCCACAACCGCACCTGTAATTTTCTTATCTTCCATCGCTTTTTGAATCACTATATGAAGGCCTTCCATTGCAAGGATAAATAAGAATGGAGATAAAGGGTCCCCTTGACGAAGACCACGAAAGATAGCAATTTCCTCCGTCGGACTCCCGTTAATTAATATAGACAACCTTGCGGTTATTAAACACTCTCGGATCCAATTACGCCAACGCGTTCCAAAACCAAATTGAATCATCACAAAGTCAATGTATTCCCAACATAACGAATCATAAGCTTTATCAAAGTCGACTTTGAAAATCATTAACTTTTTCTGCTTAATTTTATACCACTCCATAACCTCGCCAACCATTAGGGGACCATCTAAAATCCGCCTGCCTTTAACAAACATCGACTGCTCACTACTAATAAGATTATTAATAACACTTGTCAACAGCATTGCCAACATTTTAGCAATGATCTTGTACTGAAACCCAATCAATAAGATAGGCCGGTAATGTTTAACAAAAACATGATTTGTAACATTTGGGATCAGAGTAATAAACGGTGCATTACAACCAATTAGGAGTTTGCCTTTATTGCAGAAGGCCGTCACCATATTATAAATATCATGTTGCATTAAATCCCAATATTTCTTGATGAATTTAAAAGTAAAACTACAGGCCCAGGTGCCTTGTCACTCCCACAATGCCATACGACTGCTTTTACTTCCTCAATAGAACAGGGGCGTTCCAACATCTCAATGTCATGATTATCCAATTGAGTAAATCTGTTATTGTCCAAAGCTGGCATATGAGTTTAAACCGCATCAAATTTCTCACGAAAAAAATCTACAAAAACATTCTTAATCGTCTCTGGATCCATACGCCACTGACCATGTTTCATAATGCCTTGAACCATTTGTTTATGTCTTCTTTGTTTTAGCAAACCATGAAAGAAAGCTGTGTTCTCGTCACCTTCTACCTACCATTTAATCTTTGATTTTTGAGCTACATCAATAACCTCTAAACGTTCAATATCAGCAAGCTCTTTTAACCAAAATATCTGTTGAGCGACGTCTTCTTCAGAAGCAGTCATGTCATCCATTTTATCCTCAATAGCCCCAATCCTGTTACAAAGAGACTTAGAACTTGTTGTTTGAGCTACTTTAAAATCCTTATGCCAATCTTTAATTTTTCCTTTCAGATATTTCATCTTGTTTTTAAGATAGTTGCAAGCCACCTCTTGATCCCCATCAAAATCATTATAACTTTGGACAACCACATCATGGAATACATCTATGTCTAGCCACAAATGGAACACTCATAATGGAATTGGCTCGAAATCCATCCGCTTAGAATGAAGCAGGATAGGCAAGTGATCCGACCATTTTCGATCCAATGCTATCACTAAGATATCCAAAAACGCTAAGGTAATACTTACATAAACTAGGTATCTATCAAGTTTACTTATTTTCGTTCCCGATTTATTCATCCACGTAAAATTACGACCTCCAATATTTAGATCCACAAGCTTGGTCTGATTAATAAATTCATTAAAAGCATTCGCACCTTGCTGATTAAAAACAGAACCAAACCTTTCTGAAGCATGTCGCACTTCATTAAAGTCTCCAAAAACTATGAAGTGACCATTATTTGGCTGCATGTAATGATAGATTTCTTCCCATAGACTACACTTACTTTTCACACGCTGCTGTTTCTCCTACACGTTTTTCAATAAATCATCAAGTATGTCATTAGTTATAGCATAATGAACCTGCAAGTTAGTCCCATACTTTTGTAAAATATAATCGATCATGTCATCATTTACTACAAACTTATTTAAGTCCATAGAATTCCCAGGAATCTGCCATTGATATGAACTTTGATATAGGGTTTGTTGGGTTTTGGGAGTGAAGAGTCAGGTTTGGTAGTGAGAATTAAATGGAGTGTGTGTGGAAAGTTTTCTAAAGTCTGTGTCCCAGGGAAACACGGAGTCAACACTCGTTTGAATGAGAAAAGACTTAAAAACATAGGGACGATTCATGCAATATTTTGTAAACAACAAGGACGAATCATGCGATTTAGTCTTTTGTACCTAGACTTAAATGATCGTTTCTATGCAATTACGAAGACACTTTATTTTCTACTTGAAATGATGACATCTCAGCTTCTATGCACGTAAAGCAATATTTTGATCTAATTATTTATATCTTATCCCACTCATTTCTTCTCACAAATACATTAAAATTGTTTACTTAAAATTTTATTGAATGGCCACTTTTAAGGTTTTGGATGAACTTATAGAGATTATCGGTTCTACGGAGTTACATAAGCGTATGCGGTTCTGGTTTATGCAAGAGATTTCGGAAGAAGAAGGGTTTCTAAGATTTCTTCGTGATGACTTGAGGAGGCGCAACACGAGGCGCTGTGTGTTGATTGGTGAGATGGAGGCTTTGGGAGCTCGTGGGTGGGTGTGGATTCTTTGGATTGTTTGAAACAAAATCAGCCTAGAGAAACCGATAAGCTTGCCGCTTTGACAGAATTGTTGGTTGAAACTCAGGATGGTATCCGTGAGAAGGAAGTTCATGTGGCTAAAATGGATTTAATTGATAAGGTTTTCATAAGTAACGGATAGTTAGTGACTTTTGTTTTGTTGATGGTTGAAAGTAATGATTTTTATATCTTATGGTTGTATATTTAATCTTTTGAAGTTGTAACTTGTATATCTAATTAGCCAAAAATTAAGTTCTTATATCAAGTGTTTTAATTTATGCATGTTGTTGTTTTATTTTTGTTTTTAGGATGTTAGGGATGTAGATGATATAGATTAAGGTATGTTTGGTTACTGGTTTAGAAAAAATGGTGGTTAGAAATGAGATTGGCAAGAATCGAGAAAAGACACATCATAGGGACCAACCTGCAATCGAAAAAAGATAAAAATTTTGAACAGTAAAGTTACTGTATTAACAAAGTCGTCAGGGACCAACAGTGCAATGAACATTTAACGTTAAAAGACGATTGCACCCTTCAGTAGAAGGGTGACTTGGCCAAGGTAACGATGAAAATAACCGTCGTTAGGTATAACGGGGCTTTAGGGACCAAACAGGAAAAAACAATGCTAAAAAAGGACCCTGTATGAGAGTCCCCATTATCTAGGGACCAAACGAGGCAAACAGGGGTGAGTTCAGGGACCAACGGTGAAATTTACCCATATTATTATGTTAGGATGTTGGGTTATAAAGTAATAGGTCGGGTAAAGTAAATGGGTTTTGGGTTATTAATGTACGGGTATCAAACGGCCAAATGTGAAGATGTGGCTACCACATGGAATTAAACAACATAAAAAATAAAAAATAAAAGCCATGTCAAATATAACCGGATAAACCAAGTTTCGTTATGTATTATGACAATAAGCGAAGTAAAGTAGTGATAATGAGTTATTAAGGTAAGTACGTTAAATAATAATAACTTTTACCTTAATAAAAGCAAGTATGAAGTCACATTTCCAGTCCTGTCATTCAATGCTTGGTTTAAAAAGGCATGAGGTGAGCCGATAAGCTAAAAGAGTAAGAGTCTCAAAGGCCAATGCGAGATGTGAATGCATGTGCATCAAAAGCGCTAAACATTTCATATAAAATAACATTCAGAATATTAGTATTACTTATACATTCTACCATAATCATCGAATAAAGTCACTTGCATACTTTGTCTTTAGATCGGTAACAATATTATAGAACCAAAACAAGAGTACAAAAAAAACACAAAACAAGGCATCCCGCAACTAGGGGTGTCAAACGGGTTATCAGGTCAGGTTAGGGGCTTATTGGGTCGGGTCTATCAGGTTTTGAAAAATATAAATTAACCCGCAACGCGGCCTTATAAGGTATCAGGTCTATCGAATTTAGGTCTATTGCGTTGTCATGTTGGGTCTATCGAGTTACATGCTAATCACATACTACAATTTGCTTTATTTAATAAAATACCATCCAACATGAAATTAACTTAAATATTAACCAACACTACACTAATATTTCATTTTGCCCAATATAAAATGAAAGAAACAGAATATATATCAAGTGAACATCAAATTTTGTGGGCAGTTGGTATCAACACACTAGCAACAAAACTATAAAAATGATAATAGTAAGCTACTGATGCAAATCACAGTGGAACCAAATTTGAGGAAGCAATTTATCAAATCTTTTGTGGCAAGCTTTACTTGTTAAAACTGTAACTGTAACCTTTAAACTATGACAATAGAAATTCAATCAAAAAAGTCTATATTCTTAATAGGTTTTTATAGGTTATCGAGTAAAGATACTAAAAGTCCAAGACAAAACAGAGTAAAACTAGTTATTTCCACCTCTCGCATTCTGATGTGCCCACCTCATCGCATCACTCTGATGCGCTTGATATGCCCCTCGGTGCACGCTTTCTTAAACCAAGATCCAATGATCTTAGGTTAGTGCTGCTATCTGAAAATGAATAATGAATTAAAAATGAGGTTAATGCCAAAAATATATCAAGTCAGCTTATTAACAAATTGTAACAAGAACTAGAAGCAGATTATGACAAATAATATATAAAATCAATTTATTGTATGTTTTTCGTTTATCAATTTCAACAAATGAGCATAGCTAGAATCACAAGTGGAATGTTGTTAATCACCATCTATCAGACAACCTAATTTTGATTATGTATCATCACCAACAATTAAACGAGTAAAATCAAAATATTTTAGCTCAGACCAAAATGGTTTAAATGCAACACACGGGTCACAAGTCACCAAAAGTGTAATTTAGTGCATGTAACCTCCTGGATCCATAATGTTATAATCATACATAATGGGTTAATCAACTTGAACCGCTTTAACATGTAACAAATACTACATGTTTTGACCCGTTAGACAACCCAACCATCTTTGCTAGGTCTAATGAAGAATTTTATGCAAGGATACACTTTGTAATAGTGAGAACTCAGAAATAAAATCTTCAACGATAGGTAACTGGGAAGGCTTATTCCACTCCATGATAATTTGTTGAATTGGTCTTATTAACCAAACTTGAACCATGGAAACATCCTCAGGTGACATATATATCTGCATATGAATAATAAATAATATAAGCTTGCAACTTTTTTCACACGATTCAACTACTATGTATATGCACATATAACTATATATAACTATTCATAATAACCCACGCACACGTATACTACTTTTCTAACTGGCTAACCTGAACACTTATCTTGAGCATGTAATTCAACAACAATAGTATGTTGAATATGGATTCAAACACCAACTCCGAGTCTGATCCATTTAGATTCCTTTAAGATACTAAAAAGTTCGAATACATCAACCCAACTTCAACAAACGCGTCCCAAGTCCCAGCTACAGTGTACAACTCTCGCAGCGACACAAGTATATTCATTGAAAAGTTTGTATTCGTCTTGTGGTTTGCTGGTCCTTTCTCCAAAACATTAAAAGTTTCTACACATGAAGTATATTCGAATTCTAGAACCTTCACTATCCTTATCATAATGTTTTCAGGTGACCTTAATGATTTGTTGAAACAACACTCTTAAAATATAGCAGGTGCAACTTTCCCAAGGTGTTCGCTAAGATGATGGGTGCACCAAAGCACCTTGAGAAGTACATCTCGTTCAAGATCGCTTGATAAGTTAATACTGATTTCTCTAATTTCATCAGCAGACCCTATATCAAAGAAATGACATTAGCAAAGAATGCATTGAAGAAAAATGTAATCTTAGGAAACGGGTCAAAACTCAAAATGTCACACCCCGCCAAGGCGGAAACGCGAGGCGTAAACAAGAATGGATATTATCACAACACATGGTGTCTATATAGAGAATACTAAAATGAAAACTAAAGTAAAGCAAAGACACAAAGTGTCATAACAATACCCAAAACCTAATGGTGTCTTTATTAATGAGAAAGAGTTCTCGTCAATAAATGACATGCAAAAACATAATCCAAACAATTCATGCAAACGCATCTATTCAAACAGAAAGCATGAACAACTCCAAGCATCCTACGGTCTCTTCTAGCCACTTCGCTCTATCTTAGCACCATTAAGCTCACCTGAAAATGATGCTTAAAAACATCAACACAACGGTTGGTGAGAGTCATAGGTTTAAGACTCACATTATAAACCTTTCAAACCAATTACTGTGATTATCAAAACAATATAGGACAATTAGGCAACATATAAACTTATGATAACATGCACACCAAATCACCATATCAAACCAACCATACATATATTGGGTAGGCGTACCCCTCCGATCCCACCTACGTCACTTACGCACCTAAAAGTCTACCAGCTGAAGCTTATATTTAGGCCTGGACCCATACCAATTCACTGAGTTGATCAATCCCAAATTAACAATCTGTGAGATGATCAGCCCTACTATTAATGATCTTCAACACAACACAATATTATGCAACAACAAGCCATATGCAGTCACATAATGTCCATACGCAATCAAAACACATAATCACAGCAATTCAAAACATTTCCAAAACACTTAGCATTATTTCCATCCCAATTTAAAACATTAAAAAGATGGACTATGAAAATCATCTGATGCTTAGCTTCTCAAAAGAATCCAACAAAAGCTTCACAAACACTTCATGGAGAATCTAAACAATTAAGCACACAATAAGCTACCATCAATTAGGCATTTAACCCAATATGATGTAACCTCAACTACGATGGATATCTAAGCTATCTACCATAGTTATATACTTGTTTTAAACCTTTTCCAACTCTTATATACACCATTTACACTTCAATACAGCACATTAAATTTACTGGATTAGAGCAGAATTTTAATACCACTTACGCGTCCTATACGATACACTTAAACACTTCCACAATTCAAACCAACATTCAACCAGCTACATATATGTCTTATGAACCTCTATTAACTCTCCCCAAAGTCCATTAACCTATTACAAATACGCCATTAGGAGAAATCATTAATCCAAAGTGTCCAGAATCCGACATAATAAACCCTAAACTATGACGTTAGATAACCCACTTAAACTTCATAACCTACTTAGAAAAAATTCAGGGGTTACACACAATATATAAACTAACTTCCACGTGATTTTGAGCCTGTAACTAGATGTCTAAGTATTTTTAGAAAAATTAAAACCATAACTGAAATTCATCACAGTTATACAGCACTGATTTTTAAAGACCTTTTTGACCCACTACCTACCAAAAAAACTCACGAGACTAACTTTACTGGAAATAAAGGACTCTCTAAGTTCTCCTCCATATATGTAAATTGTTTATTTGATAATTTAAGATTGAGTTATGACCCGTTACAAAACTGAGCCTCAAGTTTTGCAGTGAATTAAAACAAACTAATTCGGGCGACTAACCCTAACCATGATTAAAACAAGAAACCAATTGAACCAATGATCAAACAATCATCATTATACTATAAACTCCAGAAAATTTAAACCCTAATTTATTTTCATGATTAAACCTAATCCATCATGCTTAGATTACAAGAACTAAAATAAAAACTAGAATTAAACAAAGAATTAGAAAATACCTTAAACCCTAATTTTTTTCTCCTCGGAATCTGTCAGCAATTAGGGGAGATTATGAGATTCATTTGGTATTTCTTAGGCCCAATAATTATAGATAATATCTAATTAGACTTTGTTTCCTTTTAAAACTCTTTTTCTTTTCTTTTCTTTCCCTTTATCCTCTTTAAATTCATTTTTACTATTCATCTATAAAATTTTTATTTATTTATTTATTAATTACTTAATTATTTGCTTTACCTTAAGTTTTTATAAAAACCTAAGCTTATTTGCACATACCTTTTTGCTTTAACGCAGTTTACTAGACTTTTAAAAATAATTAATTTTCCAAAAATACTTTTCATTTCACAAATTCACTTTCTAAAAATAGAAAGTATTCCAAAAACTCTCATATTTTAACAAACCATTTCTTTCACAAATGACACACTTTCCATTTTAATTCCTTCACCTAGACATCCCACAATTAAACCAAATGACACCATTTAGTTTTAGGGTTTTAGGGTTTTTATATAAGTTCAAGCGTTACGTTGTAGGTTTAGTGTTACGTGTATAAGTTTTAGTAGGTTTATGTGGTTTATGTATACCTCATTTGAGATTATACCTGTGGTTAGGGTTTAGGGTTTTTGGTATGAGCTTAGTGGTTATGGTTTTAGGAGATTGATATATTTTAAATTTTATAGTATAACATCACTTGTGATATTTATACCTAGTGTTAGAGATTTTAAGTTTAGGTTTTTTATGTATATGGATTGAATGTTAAGGTTTAAGGTTTTTGGTATAATTTATAAAGTTTATGTATATATCACTTATGATATTCATACCTAGTGGTAGGGTTATGGTGTTTTGTAAAGGTTTAGTCGTTAGGGGTTAGGAATTTGTGGGTAAATCTTTTAGAATTTAATGTATATAGCAGCTGGTGATAATAATAACTTTTGGTTATGGTTTAGAGTATTTTGTATAAAGTTAGTGGTTAGGGTTTAGGTTTTTGGTATATATTTTGAAGTTTATGATAGATATCCCTGGGATATTATAACCTAATGGTTAGGGTTTAGGTTTTGGTATAGGGTTTAATGGTTTAGAGGGTTTATCGATTTTTTGGTATATTTTAGTGGTTTGAGGTTTTAGGGTTTTTGATATAAGGATTTTGTAGTTAGAATGGGGGTATTAGTGTTTTTATCAGTTAGTGGTTTGTTGGTTTAGGTTTTGTATATGCTTTAGTGTTAATAGTTTAAGGTTTTTGGTATAAATGGGTTTAGTTGTTAGAGTTAGGGTTTTGGTATAAGGTTAGAAATTTATGTATACCTCACTGTGATATTATACGTATGTTAAGGATTAAGGTTTTTTGTATAGGGTTTACTTTAGTGTTTTTAAGGATTTTTGTAAAGATTTTAAATTTAAGACTTTAAGTATACATCCCTTGTAAATATATCATGGTTATGTTTAAGTTTTGGTATAATGTTTTAGGTTATTGGTCTAGATTTTTTTATAATTTATAGTTTATTGTATATATCACATGATATTTATACATAGGGTTTATGGGATTATGTTGTTTGTATAACTTAAATTATGTACATGTCACATGTGATATTATACCTAATGGTTTAGGATTTAGGTTAGTGGTTAGGATTTAGAGGATTTTGGTAAATATCATTAGATAGAAAACGGTAAGTGAAAAACAGAGCAACCAATTGATAACTACCAAAACTCTCAAAATGGCGCAAATACATCTAAACAAAGACGAACAGCACCGAAAGCACAAAAATCGCGAAAGCTAGAAAAACCGCGCGAATCAGACTAAAACGCCCTAATCGTATGAATTGGCAAAAACGTATTAAAACGTAAGAAAACGTGCGAAAACGTGCAAAAATGTCAAAAAAGCGGATGAAAACGTGTGAAAACGAAAGAAAACGTAAGAAATCGTGCGAGAACATAAGAAAACGTGCGAGAAAGTCGTAAAAAACAACCACAAACAAAAACGGGGAAACACGAAAACCTAGAAAACAACAAAAACAGCGAAACTGACAAAACCCTCGAAAGCGATGAAAAACACGCAGATGCGAGACAAAGCTACATCTACAACGTTTGCTATATTGCCCCAGCGACAAATCCCGGGGTATCCGGGCGACTTGTCGCTGGGGATAACCTTTCCCGGGACATAGTCGCCCGGATAAGTGAACGGAATAACTCGGAAGGATTTTATTTCCCCAGGCGACAATCCCAAGGCGACAACTCGCCGGCCCACAACATTCAGTCAACAATTAAGTGCCACGTGAAGGTATTCCCGGGCACAATTTCGCCCGGAGAACAAAAATTAATTAATTAATTTGTCATAAACCCGGGCGACATGTCGCCCGGAAAATGTTAAAATAAAGTTTACTTAAATAAATTAATAATGTGATTCCGCGACAATGACGCACCCTGAAACATTTAAATATATATTTTTCTTAAGATACCCGGCGACATGTCCCCGGAATATGTTATTGAATATTTTTTTTTTAATATTCCGACGCCGACATGTCCGCCCGGGAAGTTTTAACAAAATTTTTATTTAAACTAATCCCGTGGAAAAGTCCCTGCATAATTTTTTTTTTTTGCACCTCACTGTATGCGATTTCCAATTTTTTTTCCGGAATTTTTCCGGAAAAAATCTACCAAACTCAAACCTGTATAACCAAGATAGAAAACGACCCAAATACATTACAACTAGTACGCTGAAACGCAATACGAACAACCGGCATTTAATATAATAAAGCTAAATAGTTCAAAATCTGAATAAACACAATAAAATCAACAAAACTGTGACACAGTCACAAGACTTCCTTTATCCACAAATACAAGTCAATATTTCAATTAGATAACATGTTCTAAAAAACGTACGGTGAAACAAATAAACACATAAGGTCGCCAATATATACTATCAAGACCACAAAAATAGCATATACTACCCAAAATTCCCTAACTATCGTGCCTCATCCCTCGTACCGCCGACCTCCATCATCACCTGCTCATCATCCCCCCGCACCCGCCACTTAAGACATCTAAACTCCCGGCTGCCACCCACGTTACTCAGGTGTGACTCAAATTGATAAAGCATCTGAGAAACTTACGTCACTCGAAAAACCTCCATGAACAATTCACAATTGTTTCGGAGCTGCTTCTCCTCTTTTAGCCTAAACGATAGCGGTTGAGTGCGTGCTTTTAATGGGAAGAATACCGTTGCCTACGCCTGGCAATACCCGTCCAACACCGGAATGTGCCCCCGCGAACAATGGCCAGATCTCAAAATCCTCGAGTGTAGGGCATACCCTATGGGGGTGTTGAGCCAAGACCCTGTACCCATCATCTCATCCTATGTAGTCCCACAAAAACACAAATAGTTAATAATTAGTCTGAGTCAATATATTATTTCACGACAAATCATTAAAGTGCTTGTTTTGAACAAAACTTACATAAAGAGCATTGTCCCGGTTCCAAGAATACGCACCAACTTAGTTCCAAGACACGTGTGGATCAGCGACGGGTTACTCTCTAGTACTGAGTCGTCCTCTGCAATACACATTATATAAGATGAAACAAATTAGAAACGACAAAATCACAACGACACTCAAATGCGTGTAATTATATATATATAGATATATATATATTATATATATAAAATATATATATATATATAATATATATATATAATATATATATATATTAAAATATATATGTAAAAAAATTAAATATTATTACATGCATATGTTCGAGGCGCAATGACCGATCCTTGTCCGGCTAACACCTTGCTCTGCCCTTTTTGTTGATTTTGGCAGCCCGGTCAAGGTTCTTTGGATCATTCAAAATGCAAGCTGCGCATGGCCCAATTGACCTCTATGTGTGGGACGTCCCCATCTTGAGCGCTCACAGGGCATAAGTCCCGTCCCTCTTCAGAATCCAATATCTTTCTTTGAGAGCAAGAACCTTCTTGCCATTGTGATCTTTTGCAGTGCTGCTGAATGCCCGCATGTGATTTGTGGCCACGTGCGATTCCATATGGGACGCAAGTCAACGGGTCTGGCAATCATATACAAAACAAAGACAAGTTAGAGAGAAAATTATATATTATCTAAATTTGTTATTTATTTATATGATATAAAATATAATAAACGAAATTAGATAAATATACACAATTAAATAGATGAACACATAAAAAATAAACATAGAAAGGATAATGACATAACTTACCCAAATCTTTTGCCACGAAGCCCCCCTTGGCTCCGCGACATTTGGCGCCAAGAAGGTAGTGCAAGGCAACTCCCTAACACTCCCCGAGATAAGTTGGCCCAATGAACTCATCTGTCACCGAGAGGCATGAGGGCTCTCGGTCGTTACCTCAAACCGGATCGGGACAGGCCCAAAAACCTTATCCGTGATGGCCTTTAAACCGAGGTTCCCGGACTCCTGGCGGGTATGTGGCCTGCCCGGCTCTCCTGCCCACCCAAATTTGGGTTTTCGGGTGCCCCTTACCAGCAAAATCAAGTGAGTGATAAAGTCATTTAAATTCAAGGCAAGCAAATTTAATGTATCAAGTTTATGATTGTATTACAATAACTCAAATTCTTACCTCGGAGCCTAAGCAACCCCCACAGCCAGTGGTAACTAGATATGGGGAGGGGGACGATCATCACCTCCAACCGTGCCCCGGCCGTGACCCCGTGCGACATCAGCTACAACTATACAGGTAACATTAGATAACATGTAGAAATATTTATGAACAAAATAATAGAAAGCTGCACACATCCAAAGCATATACATCCAAATAAAATATACACATTAGAACAACCTTAACAGTTTTCATTCATTCATTCAAAATAAGGCGTCTTTACAAGTTACAACTAAAGATTCAATCTTCGTCTTCACTAGAATAAACACCATTTAAACTCCATCCATCAATTTCAAGGTTGACGAGGTCTACATCATCAGAATCCTGCTAAATCATGAGGAATGGTCTCCTCATCAATAATATCATCGCCTCATCAACAACATCAATATATCTGTGGTGCGTCAACTCTAGTGAATGACCACTATATGCAAGGCCGCAATTTCCAATCATTTCAAACTAGTAGAAAGTGCAAGATCAATGATTGATCGACAGTATAACATCAGGGTCATCTCTACCACAATGACCCACAACCCGTTCAAATAAAACTTTTTATGACTCACATGTTACGAAACGACCTTCCAACCGATGGTCCGTCTGGCCATAAAAATCTTCAGGTAGAAGAATTGTTTGACTTGGTGGTTCGAGAATTAATTGATCATTTTTAAACGCCTCACCGTTGCCGTTGAATTGTGTATTTTGTTTCTAATGACAAATTTTTGATACGTCATTTGTTGCTAGTGTCGAACCACTTAACTCGAACAACACAGTTAAACGACAAATAAGAAAAACAAGGATTGATTCAAGCTGACCGTAATACATTTCTCCGTCCGGACCACGAACAAATGCCGCTTTTTGAGTTGTGCGACGTTCATCGCGGCTGTGCACGACAAACCTCACACCGTTGACTACCAAGAGAGACTGAATTGAGACTGTGATGTCCCGACAAGCCATAGCGAATAACTCGCTGCTTTCGTTAACACCAGAGTCATTGTCTACGTTACGTGACTACTATCTTGAAGAAGATAGGATCAGATAGAGAACACAAAATATGATGTCGTTATTTTTATAGTGTTAATCCACACATAAGTCTAAGTTTACCTGCTTCCCAAAACGCAGCCGGGAATATCTTCTTTCAATGCTTTGTTAGGAATTACACTGAAAAATGTTCATTGTAGAAATATGTCTCAAAAAGATAAGTAAGACAAAAAATTACAAAATAAAAACACGTACATACCTTCAAACATTGGCTCGTAACGTGTCAATATTCAGACTGTGTGAAGTACATACCATATCACTTTCTTCAATTCTTGTGTAATCAATACAATACATCCGACCGTAAAAACCCATCGATTTAGCATAGTGATTTTGAACACCTTAAACTGACCACGTTGAGGAGGGCAATCCACATTACGGTCAGGACGATTAAATTCCGTGGTACAACCCGAAACTAAGAAACTGAAAGTCACTGCTTTCTCTTCTGCAACATAACCCTCCGCAGATCGAACCTTCCGGCATAGCTTTATTTCGAACATAATATTTAGATTCTTCATATATCTTCAAATGGAGACATCCACCGGGGCAATAGGCCCGCCGGAAAAAAAACATTTTTTAGCCTCTAGATGTAAATGATAAACCAAGTAATCATAATGACCAAGAAATCAGGAGGATATATACTCGAGATTGAACAGAAGATCGATTCACCTGCGCTGAAGCTTCAACATGTCATCCCACCATCAAAGTTGAGAGCAAATTGATTAAATAAATAAACATAAGCTCGATTAGTGTTTGCAGAACGTCTGGGGCAAGTATTGCTGAAGTCCGTAAGGAAGTAAACGTGCATCATTATCTGACAGTCATGGAGACTTCAGTCCTTTTAGTATTGGTATCATTATCGGTGACTTTGTGCTTGAAGTTGGATCCAACCCATCTGGTAGTTTAACTCCTTGGATGAACTGACAAAGACTTTTCGGCCGGCTGTGTGAAAGAATACGCAGCCTAAGGCTTCGAGCACTTCCCGTTTTTGTTTTGGCCGAGCCACAAGCCCTTCGAAGCCCAGGCTTTCAAATCATATCTTTGCCTTGGTCGAGTCTTTAATTGGCATTCATTAACAAAGTGTTCAATATACCTCTCCACACATTCATTTCGATATCATGACCTCTAAATTGTGTTTTTAGTGTATGAAAAGAACCAATACTCAGCTCGTAAAAAAATAATCGGTTAGTCCATTGCAGCTCGAACAAGAACCAGTGCTTTTATCTTCACCCCCCCCCACCCCCCCCCCCCCCCCCCCCCCCCACCCCCCACCCCCCGCCCCCCCCCCCCCCCCCCCCCCACCCCCCTCCACCCACCCACCCCCCCCCGAACCTGTTGGATTTTACCCTTTCACACGCGTGGGCAATCTAGCAAGTTGAGTCATGATTGCATCCCGGCTAAATTCTCTAGGAGGATCTCCGTCTTCGGTTTCACCATTGAATTCAAGTGACCTCCTCCATTTGGTGAGCCTTCTTTAAGAATCTTCTGTGGCCAACATAAGCTGTTTTGCCTAACCACCACAGATGGAGTGTCTTCATATAACATGCAAGGCATGCCTTGTAACCTTGCCCACATCCTCCCCAGACAAACTACTATCGAGCAGAAAATCATTGATGGTTCCATAAAAACCATCGCTTCTCATATTGAACTTAAGGCGTGTAGCATACGTCTATATCCTCGACAAAACCTGCTTTGCCCATAAAACCTTTAAAACCTATGAACTCACCAACTTTATGTTGACACTTTAGCAATATTTTTCTCAGGTGTTCTATATTACGGAATATATGGAGTCTTCATTGGTATATTGGCATGTAGAGGTCTATCTCTTGTATCAAGTCCTCTTCACGCCATGAAGTCACAATCCCAAATCCAGTCTTCCGCTGCAGTGAATTTGGGGGTGTGACATCAATCCTCCCCGACCTCCGGATCGAGTTTAGCTAGTGTTTCTTATTATGTACAGTGTCAAAGTCCTTCCATGCTCTACCATCAACCGGGTGTCGCATCTTACCGGGCACCGTACACTTTCCAGTAGCATGCCAAGTCATTTCATTTGCAGTGTGACTAGACTTGTATAAACATTGTAGTCTAGGAATGATCAGAAAGTAATGAAACACCTTCTTAGGAACTTTCTTCCCTGGTGTGTTACTGTCTTTCCATCTACTCGTGTTACACACCGGACAGAAATGCACATCTTTTTTAGCTTCGCCCCGAAACAAGAAGCAATCATTTACACAAGCATGTATCGACTCATACCCTAACTCGGTCGTTTTAAATGTCTTCTTTATTGCATAGTATTACGGTGGGAGCTTGTATCCTTTAGCGGTGGGAAATACATTTTGGAAAAACTCTAGCATTTCATTAAATATAGAATCAGTCAATTTACCTTTAACCTTAAAATAGGTAAACTTTGCCATAAAGTCTAATCGAGTCACATAGTCACAACCGTGGTACAGCTCCTCGTTGGCACTGGCATATAACTCTTCGAACTCGTTACGTTTAGCTTGAGTCGGGTCGTTACTTGTCTCACCAATATCTCCTTGAGTTGGCTCATTTTGTTCATTATTTAGAGGAATATAGCTAAGATCATTAAGACACGCTGTTATGTCACTCATCTGAGGTTGTCTTGTGTTATCTATTACTGGCGGTGGCGGAGGAAGATCTGGTTCACCGTGGTGAATCCATGTTTTATAACTTAGGTCACAACATACATCGAAATGTGATCTGAAAGTTGTTTGATGGATACCCACAATACTAGACGAAAGACTGCATGGACATCTTATATTCCCGACAACTATCACACTAACGCTTGAAATCAGCGATGAATTCTTAAGACCGGTATAAAATGCTTTTTCATGTTTCCCTAAAACTTGTTCCCAACTTTATAAATTACCATACTGCGTTTAACGATACAATTAGTTTTTATGCAAACTTAATTAACACATTCAAACGGAGGAATATATAAAAATGAGAAGTTGTGTTCCCTTAGTGTACTATGGAGGCAATCCTAACCAATCTTGTATGATTCGTCTCATATATGAATGGTATAACGATATTACTATTTGAGAAAATTTCGGCAGGCATTTCCCCTCAAAATCCCCAAATATGTGTTTAAAGACAGATTAGCTAGGTAAAAGAGAAACACTGTTCAAAATCATCTCAAATAGTAAACCAATTATGAGCATTCATTCCTAAATGAGGACAATACGGTTCAAAATAGCAGTCCCAAAAAAAGGGGCTTTCCGAAATTAATTTCTATTAATTAATTTCGGAAGGGGTTTTCTAAGGATGATTAAAATCAAGACGGGGGATTTTCGGAAATTAATCTACTAATCTTCCTAATAATTCTAAAGGTTCGATAAAAATAAATTACTTATACGATTATCCATTTATATTCAAATCCTATTATTGAAACGGCATATACCATTTAAATTCTATTATAATGAAATAAACTTACCATATCAGTGTAAAACGCAAATCCAAACACTCCTTGACACTGTAAAACGCATATCCATTTAGTCTCATCATTTTGGCAGCATAAGGAGTGTTTGGATGTACGTTTTACAGTGTCAAGGAGTGTTTAGATTTGCATTTTACACTGTCAATGCGTGTTTGGATTTGCATTTTATAGTATCATATCACAATAAAACATTCCGAGACATGTCACCGGCGGATACAAAAGGATAAAAAAAAGTTATAATCATTCTTTCGGCTATGGCTGCCTTCAGCTGACTCGGCTGCTATGCTATCTCGCTCGTCTCGGACTTACTCACTGCCAAAAAAAAATCAACAATGTTCAAATCATAATACCTTTATTATTTTTTATCATAATTTTAATTAACCAAAATCTAAAATCAAACATTTGACATCACTAGGCTTGAAGAATCCCCACCACCAAAAATTTTAACTTGTTTAGAGGTTTAGAAAAAGAAAAGATGTAGAATTATATTTAGAGGGTTAGGAAAGAATTATGTTAGAGGAGGAAGGAGGAAGATATTTATAATTTAGTGCTGTATGCTGTTCGTGTGCTCGTGTGCTTGGTCGATTGGTGGTGGTGAGCTGACGGTGGTGAGAGGAGGTGGGGAGTTGTGGTGGGTGTTGCTGCAAATCGCCAAAAATAAAAAGTGTTTTTTACGTTTCCGGTAGTGAGTATACAAATGAACACAGATATGCTTTTTGATGAAGATTATTTCCCAGACGACATTCCGGCGACATGTTCCCGCTTGTCGCCCGGGAAAGATTTTCATTAAAAATTAAAATATTTTTAATAAAAATTAAAATATTTTATAAACTTTTATAAAAATTAAAATGTTGTAGTTCAATTAAAATGTGAGGCTGAGAAACTTTTATAAAAATTAAAAGATGTATAATTTTTTAATAAGGTATTCCCGGGCGACGTGTCGCCCGGGAAAGATTTTCATTAAAAATTAAAATATTTTTAATAAAAATTAAAATATTTTATAAACTTTTATAAAAATTAAAATGTTGTAGTTCAATTAAAATGTGAGGCTGAGAAACTTTTATAAAAATTAAAAGATGTATAATTTTTTAATAAGCTATTCCCGGGCGACTTGTCGCCCGGGAAAGATTTTCATTAAAAATTAAAATATTTTTAATAAAGGCTTTCCCGGGCGACATGTCGCCCGGGAAAGATTTATTAAAAATTATAAACTTTTATAAAAATTAAAAGATGTATAATTTTTAGTAATTTTTTTATATATTTTTTTAATGAAAGATTTTTAATAAAAAAATTATACACTTTTAAAATAATTAAAAACTATATGTTTTTAATAAACTTTTAAAATATTTTTAATAAAGGCTTTCCCGGGCGACATGTCGCCCGGGAAAGATTTATTAAAAATTATAAACTTTTATAAAAATTAAAAGATGTAAATTTTTTTAGTAAATTTTTTTTTATATTTTTTTAATGAAAGATTTTTAATAAAAAAATTATACACTTTTAAAATAATTAAAAACTATATGTTTTTAATAAACTTTTAAAATATTTTTAATAAAACTTTTCGCGGGCGACATGTCGCCCGGAAATATATTATACACTTTTATTAAAATAAACTTTTTTTAATAAAAAATTATACACTTTTATTAAAAAATTATACATTAGATGTCCAACGGATGAGTCGATATGTTATCGTTGTACATTAGATGTTCAACGGATGAGTCGATATGTTGTCGTTGTACATTAGATGTCCAACGGATGAGTCGATATGCTATCGTTGTACATTAGATGTTTAACGGATGAGTCGATATGTTATCGTTGTACATTAGATGTTCAACGGATGAGTCGATATGTTATCGTTGTACATTAGATGTTCAACGGATGAGTCGATATGTTATTGTTGTACATTAGATGTTCAACGGATGAGTCGATATGTTATCGTTGTACATTAGATTTCCAACGGATGAGCCGATATGTTATCGTTGTACATTAGATGTTCAACGGATGAGTCGATATGTTGTCATTGTACATTAGATGTTCAACGGATGAGTCGATAAGTTATCGTTGTACATTAGATGTTCAACAGATGAGTCGGTATGTTATCGTTGTACATTAGATGTTCAACGGATGAGTCGATATGTTATCGTTGTACATTAGATGTTTAACGGATGACTCGATATGTTGTTGTTGTACATTAGATGTTCGACGGATGAGTCGATATGTTGTCGTTGTACGTTAGATGTCCAACGGATGAGTCGATATGCAATCGTTGTACATTAGATGTTTAACGGATGAGTCGATGATAAGTGTAGAATACACATATCTATTTATGCTTAAAAAGACCCTAATAAACCCAAAACGGATCAAAAATGGCAAAAATGTGCTTGTATCTGAGTTTTATGTGTGCAGGTATGGATATGTCAAATATCACAAGAAATCAGTCAAAAACGAACACGAGAACGGATGAGTGATCAAGAAGCTAAAGAAATCAAAGCCGAAGCCAGAGAAATCATGCCTCAGCCTTCTACAGTCAACTGCAGCTAAACCACAGTCAACTTACAAAGCCAGCACCACTCTTTGTAAACTCAAGGGCTACTTTTGCTATTAGTGAAAGTTGTATTAAGCCTTGATATAGTGCTTCCCAAACACAAGGGTCGATAATGCAATTTCCCCAAAGTATTAAAAGGGCGCGGGTCTTACCCGGGTAAAATCTACCCATGGGTCCACCTATCAACCAATCACAGCCTAAGCCCCAACCCGATTACCCAATTAAAACCCAACCCTAACCCGACCTAACCCACCCCAACCCGGCTACTCTTATAACTCGATAACAATTACTGTACACCTATTTACCCCCAAATATGATTTACCTTCACTCACCCACTCAAGAACACCCAAAGACCCATAAACCCTAGTTCGTCAACAACTCACCCACACCCTAATTAACCTTAGGGTTAATGTCCCTCTCACACACCTTAACCAACCCATCACTATCAAACACCCCTTAGCCCAATCCAGCGTGGCTAAATGGAACGATTCGATTGGGTGATGTGACGTGTGTGAGTGTATACACTCACATATCTAACACATCTGTCCACATCATCAATCCGGGATTATACACATTTAATCCTACGGCTTGCAAGGAGAGAGATGAGATGGAGGGCTGAGATGAAAGAGAGAAGAAGGATCGAGAAGATGAAGTTCGGGTATAAATACCCCCTCATTCCAGCACACTTGGGGAGGAATTAGTTAGTAATTAATTTTTAGTGTTAATTTTTTCAGTTTATTTTTGTTCAGTTGTAGTAGTTCTCTTTAATTGTAATTTATGTTGTCGTTGTACATTAGATGTTCAACGGATGAGTCGATATGCTATCGTTGTACATTAGATGTTCAACGGATGAGTCGATATATTGTCGTTGTACATTAGATGTTCAACGGATGAGTCGATATATTATCGTTGTACATTAGATGTTCAACGGATGAGTCGATATGTTGTCGTTGTACATCTAATGTCCAACGGATGAGTCGATATGCTATCGTTGTACATTAGATGTTCAACGGATGAGTCGATATGCTATCGTTGTACATTAGATGTTCAACGGATGAGTCGATATGCTATCGTTGTACATTGAGATGCTCCCACCAAATACTCCCGCTAAATACTCTTTTATTCCATAAAAGCAGATACTATCACAACCATAAACATATCACACACTCTTACCATCACAACCACAAAAAAATGGTGAAGATGGTGCCACATGAAGCTTTTGCGTGTAGTTGTGCAGAAGGAGAGGTAGTTCTCCGACAATCGTATAAACCTGAGAGTTACGGTAAACTATATTATGCATGTCCAAAATCAAAGGTGAACAATCACATGTTTTTTATTTGTGTAATATATAAATATTTTGGTTAGATGTTAAAAGAATTGATTTCTTTACTAATTAACATCCTCCGAAACATTTTGGATGTGGATTTTTTTATGGAAAGAGACCCGACTTCGTCAATTGATGAGTTCTCTAGGAGCTCCATCTGCAGGACCTTCAACACCTCCAAACTATTCTCCAGGTTCTTCAAGAAATGCAGAGTTCTCAAACTGCAAGCACTTGCGTGGGAAGATAAGTGTACTCAAGGCAACAATGGATATGCATATGCATCCGGAACAACACCCAGTTAATTCGGCTGCACTACTTCACGAAGTTCTTAATGAAATGGAAAAACTTGATTTGGAGTAGTTTTTCATGTGCAATCTAATTCATATGATTTCGAGTAGTTTGTTATTTGCAATGTAATTCGTATGTTTTTTTATTGTATCTCAATACTTTGTTTAAACTTTTATGATATAAATGTGTTTATGCATAACGATATCACCTCGACATGCCAACGGTACAAACATGAACACACCTTAAAAACGTATCTATATTTTTTGTTAAAATATACGGAATATCGGACCGAAACGAACCTAAAAACATAGTTAAATTAAAAGTCAACAAAGTCAAATGGTATCCCCGGCGACATGTCGTCTGGGAAATGTCCAATAAAATAGAAGCCCAATTTCGTAATTTTAAGCCCAAACCAAACCAAAAGCCTAATTCACTTATCCCCAGCGACATGTCGCTGGAGAACTTTGATAACCAATTGACACTATTACCAAAATCATTAATACGGTCAACAAAGTCAACGTGGTATCCCCAGCGACATGTGGCTGGGGAAACATGTGTTTTACCTTTTTGATCCAAACCGAGCTCACGAAACCCTAATTTCGTGTTTTTCTTAAATCTATAAGCTAATCTTGTAAAATGAAGTTATAAGCTATTCTAATAACCATATCTAACGATATTATAATCACTTTATTAAGTCTTGAAAGAATTTATGCTTAAAACTAGCGTGTTTTCGTTTTAAAACCCTAATTTGACCCATTTTGATTTCTAGCTTAACGAGTCGTTAAACTGAACTTTTGTTACGCTAAACCTTCATATTTTAGCTTATATTAATAAGCTATAACCTGCAAATATGTGTTGGAATGTTAAAATAAGCTTGCATGGTCATTCGGACTTGTTTTGCAAAAGTATTCCATGCAAGGGGTATATATCGTAACTT